>CAIGQW010054506.1:6928215-6957946 GCA_903798125.1 Danio choprae
TGAATCGTGATTTCGTATTTTACATTTACAATTTTGGTGTTAAACATGTTGTGGTATAAAAGATAAATTAGCAAATGTTTCTGCTAATACCATAACACACTACACTTAAGATGTTTCAAAGTAAATTCAACCAGGCTATTTTCTTCCCTCCCCCTACAATTATTAGGCTGAAAAGAGACGTCTGTTCATGACTTGATGTTTCTGTGAAACCCACCATGCCGGATTGATTGGATCCCCGTGGCTAACTTCCGATTGGTCTCCGAGTATGAACCATTTGAACGAATCGGTTCGCACTTGCGGTTCCACTCAATAAAAGAGTTGGGTGGAAAATATTCACTGATTTGTATAAACCATCTATTCAGCTTCATTTTGGGAATGTCAAGGTTATAACTAACGCTGTAGCCTACTCTAACTATGATTTGCAACTGTAAAGTTAAAAAAAGTCATTTGAATGTGGGAGCTCTAGTTTGTTGACGTGATTCAAACTAGCGAGTCACTTCGAGCGAGTCGTTCAAAAGTTCAAATGAATCGTTTTGTTCAAGTATCAAACACCACCCTAGACTCTCTCTAGCTCTTCGGTTCTCAGTTCAGTCATGAATTTCCAGTAAGAAGAGGCGTGTGGGTGTGAAGTGAACATCGCCTCTTTCTACATAATCAGTAAGGATTCGTTTTACCGTCATTGTGCGATTTACACCACACTGATGGATGTTCTTTCTAAACTCTATATCGAGTTATTTTCAAGAACCGGATAACACGAAAATTCAGCGCACTTTACTACTGTTATAGGAATGGACATTTGGTAAGGTAAGCAAGATACCCCAAACATTTTATTTTCCAGAAGATGTAACTTGGGCATTTTAAACGTAACGGGAGGATATTTTGGTCTGTAGTAGGCTATATCAATAAAGCGCTACATGAATGCCAAAGAAAAACTGAACCAGTAAAACCAGCTTGAGTTTCGCGCAGTTGGAAAGTCTCCTCTGCTCCCAGGTTCCTTTTTAAAAACAGAACCATCAACAATGGCAGGAACAAACAGCTCAAACATGAAAACTCTAGAGGATTTAACTTTGGACTCGGGCTATGGAGCAGGGGACTCGTGCAAATCCTTAAGCCTGTCGTCCTCCAAGTCGAACTCCCAGGCGTTCATGAACACTCCTCATCGGGGCAACTGGTGGTACTACTCCGGATCCATGAACAGCAGAAACAACAGCTGGGATACGGTCAACACGGTGCTTCCCGAGGATCCAGAGGACATTTTCTCAAAGTGTCCTCGTTTACCGGAGCTGGAGGAGTTCCCGTGGACCGAAGAGGATGTGGGGAGGGTCGTGCGTAAAGGTGCGGGCAAGGGTGCCTCATTCTCCGCTGAGGCTGTGCGTAGACTGGCCACCCTAATGCGCAGAGCTCTCATCCGCATCTCCAGAGAAGCGCAGCGGCTCAGTGTCATGCACTGCAGATGCACCAAGTTCGAGGTCCAAAGCGCGATCCGCCTGGTGCTCAGTTGGGCGCTGGCGGATCACTGCGTTTCTGCCACTGTGAAGGCCATATCTATGTACAACATGAGCGCCGGAGAGCTCTTGCGCAAGGGGACGTCAGCCCGGTGTGGGCTTGTGTTCTCCGTCGGACGTTTTTTCCGCTGGATGGTGGACACTCGGATCGCTGTGCGCATCCACGAATACGCCGCCATCTGCCTGAGCGCGTGTATGGAGGCACTCGTGGAGGAGGTGGGTGTGCGCGTCCTGATGGCGGAGCGGGAAGGCGCGACACCCGGCTGTGTCTTGACAGCAGAGACCCTAGAGGGGGTCATCAATAATGATGCCGAGCTATGGGGGGTCCTACAACACCATGAGCATCTCATCTGTGGGAAGAACGCCAATGGTAGGTGCCACACTGTTTCACTGATGAATTATCATGCCCCCGTGGTTATATTTATCTAAAACGGTTGATCCATCACTACCATGCCATCTTAAAGATGGGACATTTTTTCTAAATATGTAAACAAATCACTTAACTTAAAGGGATAGTTCACCCAGAAATCAATTAATTTGCTCATCCTTTACTTGTTCCAAACTGGTTTGAGTTATTTTGAAAAATGTTGGAAGTCTGTAACCATTGACTTCCACGGTTTTTCTACTATGGAAGTCAATGGTTACAAGTTTTCAGTATTCTTCAAAATAGCTTTTTTTGTGTTTAACAGAACATAGAAACTGCAAGTAAATTGTCAATAACATTTCATTTGTTTGGTGAACCGTGTGTATGTGTATGAATGAAAGGTGTCTGTTAGGCAACTTAAAGGGTTAAGTTGCCTCACAGACACCTTTCATTGATACACACACACATACATACATACAGTGCTCAGCATATATGAGTACACCCCATTTTAAAAAAATGAATATTTTTATCCATTTCTCAGTGAATATGGTAATATATATTGGTGCATTTGAAAAAAACTGATTTATTAGAGATATATTTATTAAAATAATATTTTATTCACAGAACATCTTCAGAAATGGAAAGATAATACATTTAAATTCATGCAAAATATTGCAAAAAATGAATAAATAGAAACTACATTTCAACAAAATTTTATATATTTTTTGGTTTCTCTTGATTTTTGCTATTTTTGAAAATTGTATATTTTTTTCACCCTAACATATAAATTTGGGCTACTAATTTTAGAACCATTATTGTAAGTTATTTTGTTAGATTAACTCCAGATTTGGCTTCAGTACTGACTAAACTAATGTATATGCACAAATATAATATTGTAAAGCATCCTATAGAAAATATTAATTTAAATGAGAGATTTGTGAGGTGTGTACTCATATATGCTGGGCACTTACATACATACATACCAACAAACATACATACATACATACATACATACATACATACATACATACATACATACATACACTCTGATTGGTCTATTTTTAACCCAAATTTGGTAAAACTGGCATTTGATCATTTCTCAGAAACGATGTCATTTGGCCTGTGATAGGTCATTACACACTTCCACTTCTTCATCTTCTTTCTGCCAAGTTCTGCATCATCTATACTGTAGGTTGCATTTTCGTTTTGAGTTGTCTGTGGTTTACCAGCATCTAGCATGGGGTTTTCACAAACATTCACAGGTTCCCTATTTAAACAACCTCTTAACCCAGTGACCACTGAAACTGAAAGAACACAAACAATAAAATGAATAAAAGGTCAAGTAGCTGTGATGTGTGGTGTATCCATCCTTGATGTGAAAGTTTTGAAATAATTGACATAAAACTGAGCATATATAGATTTTAAAAATTCCTTGACGAAATCTGAGTGGTGCTTGTCTGTGCAGACATCACCACTATGACATTACAATGTTGGGAATATAAGGTTGCATGGTTTACAAGGTTTTGCTTTAGGTATGGATATGATTGCTACAGTGTTCTTGCTTATCAAAAAAGCCCACCCCTACTTCAAATTCTTGTCTTAAGTCTAATTTGAGTCCCACTTTCAATGTAATTCAATATGTATAAACATAAATATGTCTACAGTATATAAAACAGTAATTGAAATGAGTAGTAGCCTGTAATAATTTAAGAATCACAAATGGCTGTGAATTAGGAAGTGATATTTGGTTAAGCTTTTTTGATTCTTTGGTTAAGATTGATTGCTTAGAAAAGAAACTTAATCAACAGTTTAAGGATTTGAATCAGCTGCTACAGTATGTTTGTAGCATGACAAAGTAGGACATGACAAGTTGCAAATGGCGCTAGTGTTTGTTCATATTTAGTAATGACCACTATTGTTTAGTAAAGTAAGTATTATTTAAATATTTTGCTGTATCATAAGTTTAGAAGAGTGATGAAATGTCTCTCAACATTTCTGTAATAAAACTGAGCTGACATTAAACATCAAAATGTTCCCACATTCAGCTAGCTAGTTAGATGCTAACTGTTTTTAGCAACTGTATGCTACATAATTAGTAAGTGCATAAACATTGCTTTCAGTCTTGTTATGACACTAAAAATACTTAAAAATACCTTTTGAAGATCAGAAGAAAGCCAGCAGTGTTTAGAATACGCAGGCTAGTAAGTAGGCATGGATACCCACATAAAAATACTGTTGTAATTTATAATAAATACTATAGTGTTTTTTACCCATACTTGAATTAATCTGTAATGGTAATTCTATATTCAATGTGGTAAAACATCAATTAAAGCAATATTAATAAATTACTGTAGATTTCTACAACTATAGGGTAGATTATATTACAATTCACCACAGTTTACTGTAGTAAAACAAAATTTTACTGTTTCGCATCAGTTCAAACTATTTATTAATACAATATGCTGTATACAATATGCTATAGCAGTCATTACCAATGCAGTCACACGCTTTATTATAGTTTGGTTAAAAAAACACTATTATAGTATTTGCTATAAATTACTGTAGTATTTCAGTCTCAGCTATGCATAATTCTTGCACAGCTTTGCTTTCACTGGGATCATCATGTGAGCATCGAATTAGGTTGGTCCATAAAGACAACCCAGTGGATCAATGTGCTTTCAGGAGGACTGTGCTAACAAAGTGCTGTGCGTGCAGTTCACCAAACCCCCATGTGCCATTTTTGTTGATAAATGGCCAACTGATGCGCTCGGTTTCCTCTGTCAAGTGCAGTAGATTGAATCTGAAACGCCTGAAATGTGGCTCATTGATGATTTGAACTGTGACTCAGTTGGCTTTTTCACAGAACTTTATTACGCAAAGCTTCTTGCAACCAGATTATTCATGACCTTCTTTTGTTAGCTGCTGTAATTGCACCCGAGAATGCCTTTTAAACAGCCTTGATTACCATGGATCAATACACTTGCTTGCCTTATAAGTTTGCAATATGCTTTTGATCCTCTGGCTCAACACAAAATGTCATCCGGAACCAGTAATACATGTAATACCATGCCTTTTTCTGAATGAACTACAAAACTGGATGGAGAAAAAAAGTGAGTTGGCATGTTTGAAGTGTTTCCGCTAACGTCATTATTATTTTTAAGCCCCATCCTGCAGTTACTCCTCATACAGAGACAATTTACTTCATTATGTGATGTATTGTCAAGTAAAACAATATTAAATGAATAAAACTGTAAAATGGGACTTGATATTCACTCAGTATTGTTTCACTTGAAAATACAAGTCACATAACAAAGAAAAAAAACATATTAGGATGTAAAATTGTTTTTATTTAAATATCATGTGCTTTGAAATGCGAATTTTTTTTGATGTGTTACGTAATTTGGACTGAAACATGAAGGCTGGGAATGGCATATAATAGCCCCTCCCCCTTTAAAAAAACAGCCAATAGCATTTCGTCTTTATCATAGCTCTACCAGTGAGAGTAGCGTGTTGAAGGGGGCGGGGCATGTCAGATACTAGAGAGCATTTGATTAGTCTGAATATTTGATGACATCAAAAAAGTCATTGCTCCATTTAGGCGGAAGTGACAAACTGCAAACTTTGGATGTATATATCTTCCTAATTTGAATTTTGTCACTGTTTTGGAGCACACTAGTTTATAGATATCCTTCAGAGTAACACACTGATGCTAACATCTATAAACAACTGTATTTTAATGTGACGGGGACTTTAATGCTGACCTTAACTGCAGCAGAGTTTACTCACACGGCTACAAGGCACACGGTACTTTTAGAGTAATTCACAGTCCCTTAGCTACAAAAGTTCTTCTCTATCATCTGCCAACCAGCCCCACATCTGGAAGTCTTTAAGACGTACTTCTCTCTGCCAACTAAGTCACTCCCATTTTCTCCAACACGCACTCCATTCCCCTCTTTTCTATTTACATTAGTCCTTCTTTCCTGGAGCCATTTCTGTGAACGCACATGCTTTTAACAAGGCGCCCACTGTACCAGCTTGCCATTTAAAATCCAATGAACATAAAAAGTCAGGAGGCGGATTAAATGTATAGATTAGTATTCTGAATTTAGTGTTTAGTGGCTAATTAAAGGGTTTAAATGTTTACTCCCTATTTACTCTCCATTCACTTCTTTCAAACCTGTGGAGTTTGTTTTTTCTGTTTTTTTTATTTGCTAAACACATGAAGATAACCTTTTACATCAATAGTAGGAAAAACAAATACTATAGTCAATGGTTACAGGTCTTCAGCTTTCTTTAAAATATCTTATTTTGTGTGGAGGTGAAAAAAAACAGGTTTGGAACAAATGAAGCGTGAGTAAATGATGACAGGACTTTTAACTATCCCTTTAAAGGATCTATTATGCCCCTTTTTACAATATGTAAAATACGCTCTGATGTCTCTAGAGTGTGTATGTGAATTTACAGCTCAAAATACAACACAAATATTCTTTGATACTGCCCTATTTAGGCTTAGCTCTCTTTTCAAAAGAGGGCAGAGCTACATATGCCTATGTGTCAGTATAGCGGCAAATTCAAAACAGTACTAACATTCTAACTATCTAACGATTAACTATCTATGTGAAATAATGAAAATATCATAGGGTAGTCCATGGAAACTACGGTGTAAATTTGTGCTTCCTGATGGTGCGTTCACACTAGATGCAGATGAAGCATCAAGCGTGAGTGATTTACATGTTAAGTCAATGCAAAGACACGAATAGACATCCTGCTGTGCGGATTGAGCATTTTGCACGTTTAATGCATGAATCATGCGATTCGCTTGAGTTGGAAAATCTGAACTTTAGAAGACATTCACACCACGTTAACCAATCAGGAGCTTGCTCTTGTAGGGGCGTGATTATGACATAGTGCCTGTTGTTGGTGTCCCAAGGGGAGATTTTCCTGCCGACACCGGACAACAGCTCATTAAACTGGGCTCGGCTCAGTCGGAAGCATCGCTGAAAGCTTCTATCATCAAGGTATAGTTTCTGGAGAAGTTGATGAACTCACAGAGCTTGGTGCACCTCTGAAATGATCTAGTGGACTCAGACATGGCGTTTTGCCTTCCTAAAGCACATAAACACAGCTACTCTTTCAATAAAATCCATGTTGGCCATTTAGCAACGAAGCTAGAGTCACCAGGCAGACAGAAGCCCCACCCATGACGTGTATCCGCGTCTATTGTGAAGTGAATTTCACGTGCGAATAAAGTGTGTAAACTCAAAATGTTCACGTGTCTATTTACTTGCAAATATCGCAATTTATTTGCACATGCCACGACTGGTGTGAGCAAAGCATAAAAGTCAACATTTACAATGCCTCTTGGTCACTGACATTATCTTCGGAAGGTACTGCACAAAAACTAAAGCCGGACGGCTGCTTCAGGGCTGTCTACACTGAGAGATTGTCACTAATGGGCGATACTTTCCCCCTCTGATGAAATGTATAAAGGGAGAATGTCAATCAACGTGTTTCTACAGACTGTTTTAATGAAGTGCGATTATAAAATAAAGTATTTAATTAATGTTTACCATTAGAGGCTGGCTATATTCACACACTGTTGCCACGCAACTGTGTTTAAACCCCTTATAAAAGTATTTTGCGCATAATAGGTGCCCTTTAAGTGATTTATGGAGCAATAATCTTCATACTTCATACTCCTGAGTTAGTGCAAAGACATGCTTTCTCAAAGTCACTCCTCACTGCTGAGAACATCTGTGAACCCAACCCAGAGCAGGACGTGAACTTTGCCCCTTGTCATTTGCGGCAAAAAACAAGGCTCAGGACTGTACTTGAATTTCTGGCACTGCTTTCTGGCTTCCCTGATGGAAACATCTCAGAAATAGTTGCATTTCTGAATATGAAGTCTGCAGTCCGGTGAACTTGTGGAGGTTATTTTTACGGTTTGTGGATTTAGGATGGCAGTAACAAGAAAAACACCATCTTGCATGGTCAGTGACACTGTTTATACACATTTCCAGTCAAATCCATGGCCCAGATGAAATAGAAGCTCAGACTTCTCTATTAGCAGCTAAAAACAGCACATATTTTTATGATTTTAGCATTTCAAGAAAGCTCCTTAAAGGGATAGTTCACCCCAAAAAATTTATTTAGCCTCAATTTACTCACCCTCAAGCGATTCCGTGTCTTTATGAATTTCCTTTTTTTCTGTTAAATACAAAAGAAGAAGATATTTAGAAAAATGTAAGAAACCTGTAACCATTGACTTCCATAGTAGGAGAAACAATCAATACACTTAAAAATTGATGTTTGTTTGTTGTTTGTTCGAACTACTTATTTAAAATAGGCTGAAACAACAATTCTTGAGGGTTTTTTTGTCAAAAACTTAATTGTTTTATGTTCAGTCAACTTAAATTTGTAAAAACTAATAGGTTAACTTAATTCCTTCATGTAATCCCAACACAAATCAATTGAGTGAAACCCAGCATGTTAGTTACAGGGTTCCAACACTTTTCAAAATCCCTTTTGTGTTCAACAGAAGAAAAAAAAAGAAACTCAGGTTTGCGACAAGTGAAAGGTTAACTATACCTTTAAAATAGTTGTATTTTTGCATTCTTTGATTGCCCTCAATTGCTGTTTTGACCAAATAAAGGGTACAGTATATGACATTTCAGTGTTTTCTAGGTTGGCAGCTTATTTGGTTCAACAACAGAGCATTTGAATGTCCTGTTTGCCTAGTGAAATAATATTTGCATAAAGAGCGTATTCACTAATCAGCACACATAAGCTCTATGTAAAGGAACAGTTGGAGGAACACCAAACCAGGTTACTAATCACAAACACTTGAGGAATTGGAAATGAGGACGTGGATGTAACATTTGTAGTAAAAACTCAAAATATAAATTCACAGAGAAAGCACATGTCAACATTATATTGAAACATCTGTTTATATTTTCCAAAACAACCAACCACAGAGTTATAGGATCAGAAAAATATCAATCTGCAAACATTTTTTCATAATTTAAATGAGGAAAATAAACATGCGTTATGTATGTGGCCAAAAAGCTTGCAAGTTTACAGTCTACAACATACTTTGTAGAAATTCTGTGAATTAAACGGCACAACCTAAAAGAAAAAAAGCTAATCAAAAGGATAAGAGTTGGCTTTCTATAGAACAAAGATTATGGATTTTATTTTATTTTACATTTGTGCATTTGAGGAAAAAACGTTGTTATGGATGTGATGTCTCTCTGTTATGGATGTGACAGATGTGAAATTCGCACTCCATTTGACTTTGGTAAATCAAATATAAAAGTTTGAAAGCATTGACAGAGACATTTTTGAGTGTTTTTAGAGTACTGTAATACAAGCCTACACAAAAGCTTAATTTTTTTCATGGCAAGGTTGACATTTGCATGGAATTGCTCAAATTTATAAGATGCAAAACAATGCTAGTGGTACCAAGTGTTTCTATTTTGCAGTTGGAGGTTGTTTGTGGAATCACGAGATTTAGTATGGGACTTAATCCTGCAAAAGTACTGGAGGATTGCTGAAGAAAAAGGCGGGTGGATTGTGGATTGAAGCCGGTCAGCACGTGGCATTGTGTTTCGGTGCTCCTGCCTCTGAACGGCCAACAATGACACGTGCGGGGGTTTAATATTGGCATGAATTATAGTGAGGAGAAAATGCAGTCTTTCGTTTTTTAACAGTGGTAGGTTAAGAAGGGTCAAATGAATGAATAGTTTTTGCAAAGTGTCAGAAAACTTTTCATGTGGCGCATGCACATTTCTTTGTCAGAAGACGGCTACAGAAATAGCTCTTGGTGACAAAAATAATCTTCAAAGCCTTTTTTCCAACAACATTATGTCCTACAGCTTTACCATATGAATTTATTTTAATTTCGACTGCATCCTGGTGATTATCCTCACATATCGAACTGATTAAATCATCTATTTATTAAACAAAGGAGATTTGGTCATTATTATGCGCCATATGTCATGTGGATTGGGTAAATAATATCTCCGTATGCTTAAACCACCATTTTGTGATTTATCGTTTTAGCTTAGGGCAATGACATCTGTCATGAAAGTTATGAATGAAATAATGCATATTTGAGGGTTTGTTTCTTTCTCTCATTGACTAATTGTTTCGCATTTGTCATGATAAAACGAAACTCTGTCTTTCTCTGCGCTTGTTTTCAAAAGCAGCAGGGATGATTTGTGCTGAACATTCCTATAGTATTTAATTGTTCTAAATAGGAGTTCTCACATAAAATGGAAACAGCCTGTCTAATATACTGTAGATATGCATAGTAATGGATTCTGTGTTGTTTAAATTCTAAAAACTGTAAAATATTGGATCAAATATGAAAATATAGTTTAAAGTAGCTTTTTCTGAGCTTTTGAGCATCTGAATGTGTCTGTAATAAGTTACTTTTTAGTGCGTATGAATAAAACTAGTTAAACTAAATAAAGTTATACTGTATTTGTTTGATTAAAGGGCCCGTGAAGTGCCTTTTCCATTCGATGTTTGACGTAACCTCAACTGAAACATGAAGAGAGAGTGGGACATAGAGTAGCCCCTCCCCCTTTTAAAAAAAAAACAGCCTTTAGCATTTTGTTTTATCACAGCTCTGCCAATAAGAGTGGTTGAGCTCAAGTGCATCAAATGAAAAGCAAATGAGAAGCATCTTAAAGAGGGCGGGGCATGTCAGATACTAGAAAGCATTTGATTGGTCAAGATTTGATGAGGTGGATTTAGGTGGAAGTGACAAGCTGCAAGCTTTGGATGTTTATATCAGCTTTATATCTTCTAAATGTGAAATTTGTAACTGCTTTGGAGCACAATAGCTTATAGATATAGCATACTGATAACTAACATTGTTTTAATTTCATGGGACATTTAAAAGGCAAATACTGAATATGTTGAATGCATTCCACAAACTACAATATTGTCTACACTGTAAGAAATGCTGGGTTCCACACAATCGGTTTGTGTTGAGACAACATAAGTTAATTGTTAACTTATAGTTTTTACAAAATTAAGTGGCTCGAACATAAAAAAAATTAAGTTGTTGCAAAAAAACCCTCAAGAATTGTTTTCTTTTAGCTCATTTTATTTAAGTATTTTCAACAAACTGCAAAAAATATATTTTTGAGTGTATGTTAAGCTGCTTTGTGCTGTAAAAAGAAAAAAAAATTATACAGTGAAACGTATAAACCAATAAAATATTTATAAAAGTGCATGCTGAAAGATTATAAGCAATATAAGTTACTAATCTTAAAGTAGGCAAAGAGAATCAATATGTGAGATGTCCATTTATGCCAGTAAAAATTCTCAGAAGTTTGCTTTTCAGCGGGATGGCTTTAAAACAAATGTAGTTGAATAAAAGTTTAATGAAGGCAAGTCAATATACAGGCAATAAAAGTCTAACTGCTGCTGAGAGGTTTTTCTTTGTGTAATGCCCATGCTGTTTTCTTTTTGTCTGTTTAGTGTCCTCAGAAGGTTTCCCAGTCTGGTCAAGCAAACACATTTCCCAAAGACACACACACGCACGCACGCACGCACGCACACACACACACACACACACACACAAAGTTTCCTCAAGATGTACACCACCATGATGGTAACTACACAAAAAAAAGGTTGGGTTCCACACAATTAGATAAAGATAACTTAATTGTTTTATAAAGTCAATTGAACAAGGGGCAGCATGGTGGCTCAGTGGTTAGCACTGTCGCCTCACAGCAAGAAGGCCACTGGTTCGAGTCTCAGCTGGGCCAGTTGGATTTTCTATGTGGAGTTTGCATGTTCTCCCATGTTCGCGTGTTTCCTCCAGGTGCTCCGGTTTCCCCCACAGTCCAAAGACATGCGCTATAGGTGAAGCTAAATTGACCATAGTGTGTGTGTGTGTGTGTGTGAATGAGTGTGTATGGGTGTTTCCCAGTACTGGGTTGCAGCTGGAAGGGCATCTGCTGCATAAAACAAATGCTGGAATAGTTGGCGGTTTATTCTGCTGTGGCGACCTCTGAAATAGAGACTTAACCGAAGGAAAATGAATGAATGAATGAATGAAGTCAATTGAACATAAAACAATTAAGTTGTCCCAGAAAAACATAGGAATTGTGTTGTTTCAACTTATTTTAAAGAAGTAGTTTCAACAAGCAGCAAAAGTCATGCTTATTGTCTTTTCTAGTTCATCTTCAGAAAGAATAAGATTTAAGGGATCCATTGAACCTAGCAGAAATCTTTGCCTCCAAAATATTGTTTTTAAAAAGTTGTTTTTATATCTTTTTGTAAAACGTGCCCAGGCAGGAATAATCTGACGTATTTCCAGCTATCTAAAATAAACCAGAAATGTCTCACGCAGTAATCTGCTATAAAAATCTCTTGCCCAAATAGGAATTCGCCCCATGGGCATAACTGTCAGACTATGAAAGACAATATCTGACTTCATATTAAGAGTGTTTAAAAGTAGAACATATTGACACATCATTGTTTAGAATAAATGACACCGCCTGTAAAACATCAAACATTTCAGTTTAACTGAAAGTATGTTTCAGTTGAAGTAAAAGTTGTTTACGGAAGCAGCATTCTCTCTCTCTCTCTCTCTCTCTCTGTCTCTCTCTCTCTTTTTGGTGATGTTCAATGTGATTGCATCTGATTTGCATGAGAGACGTTGAGACATGTTGTCATTGTGGAGCGTAAACTCAATGTTCCAGAATCGTTCTTTCCTTTTGGCCCAGAGGAACAGCCTGAGACTGAGGACAGATTTAGCTTTATTATTGTTTAGAGACCCTGGTGTCCTGCATTTAGGACAGAGAGTGTTGTCCAGTTGGACACAGCTTGCGCATTGAGGAAGCTTGCCATAAATAAAGTCTAAATGGCTACTTTTAGGGCTTGAAGTCCAAGACAGCTGGACAGTTTTAAAGGACACCCTTGTTCTGACCCTTGATGCTTGTTAGCGGTCAGTCATATGTCAGCCCCATATCTCAAGTGCTGTCTGTTTCTTAAATGCGTTTGAAGTTATAACAAATGCAAAATTCTACAAATTCTAAATATTCAGACTGCACATAACACGAACATCCTTTTTTAAGAAGCAATATCCGACAACTATAAAATGAGATGCTATTTCACATCAGTTGGCAGGTATTTGTAGGCATGCCATGAACTGGAAAAAGATGTAATATTTTACCATGATAAAAACAGTGTAATAAGTGACTTCTTGCTTATATTGATCATTTATGTATTATGTATATGTAAATACACACATGCATGCATATATGATGCATATTGCATATTGATGTTTATTTACATTATATATATATATATATATATATATATATATATATAGACACACACACACACACACACATATATGTTATGTCAATTTTTTTTTATTTTGGATGCGATTAATTGCAATTCATATTTGCCCAGCACTACAAAATATATAAAGGTCACAAATGTTAAATTAATAATAATAAATATATCTTACTAGTTATGAAATAATTTTACAAATATAAATATAATATAAATGTGAAACTGCTTAAATATTGGACAAAAATATTAGCACTGCTATGTGTAACCGCTATGGGTGTTTTAAAAAAAAGTAGTTTAGTGAACAATATACACAAATATTGGTTACACTTTAGGTGTGAATGGTACACATATTTCATGTATTTACTATTAGTAAATTGCATAATTACACGATAAAACTGATCGTAAACCTAACCCACACTCTCACCCTGAACATATGGTAAGTACATGAAATTAGTTAATATTAGTCAGTAGTTAAATCAGGCGTTAAATGATAACACCTTAAAATAAAATGTAACCAAAATATTTTACAAGTCGATGCCATTGTGTCTATCGAAAGATGAGTATTAAGTGTATTAATGTAATATAATTGTCATTTAATTAATGGATGAGTAGCAGATAATGAATGATCACTTTTCTTTTTGTTTTCCAAATAACACAGGTATACATTAAATAGATTAGACATTTCAATTTGTGAAAGTCTGAGGGCAGTTCTCTCTAAATTGATTCTTTGTGTTGGAGAGTGAAGGCCTTTGTTCTGGGATTTATCGCTCGGCGTCTTCATTGCTCTGCTAATTGGCTGGGGACAGCCTTAAGACTGGACACTATTGTCCGTGGTTATAAAACTAAGCTGTGCTTGTGAAAGTGTGCGCTGGAAAGATGTCACATCTGTCCTTCTGTACGTAATGGCGACATCTGCAAGTCAAACTTAAACCGGGACAAAGTCAGCATTATGACCCTACTTTGATTAACCAGCACTCATTAAAGCAAGCCTGCGCTATTTAGTGTAATCACTCTTACTCTGTGGCTCAGTGTATGTATTACAGCACTCTGGACATAAGTAGAATTTGTTGGGATGTGGGGTGGGTGAGTTGAGTTTAAATGAAGTCCTCCAGATTGAATGTACATTCTGGGAAATAAAGAAAAGATGTCACTGGGGTCACTTTATCTTTTTTAAATGTACACATTTATATCTAAAGAGTTCGAATTTGTACCTTTAAGAGTCATATTAATACCAACATACAGTTGAAGTCAGAATCAATAGCCCTCCTGTGAATTTTCTTTTCTTTTTCAGATATTTCCCAAATTTTGTTTAACAGAGCAAACAATTTTTCACAGTATTTCCTATAATATTTTTTTCTTCTGGAGAAAGTCTTAGTTTTTTTTTGGCTAGAAAAAAGCAGTTTTAATTTGATTAGCCCCCTTAAACAATATATATATTTTTTGATTATACAATGATTTGCTTAATTATCCTAACTTGCCAAATTAACCTAGTTAAGCCTTTAGATTGCATTTTAAGCTGGATACTAGTATCTTGAATATCTCAGTTATTAGAAATAAGTTATTAAAACTGTTATATTTAGATATGTAATGAAAAAAAATCTTCTTTCCATTAAACAGAAATTGGGGTGGGGGGGGGGGGGGGGGGAATGGGGTATACAGGATTCAGGAGGGCTAATAATTCTGACTTCAATTCTTTACACTTTTATTTTGAACGTAAAAAATTTAATATAGAAATAAATACAATTATTAAGCAAAGCAAGCAAATCAATACAACTCAATGTACAAAATATGTACACATAAATGTACACATATGTACCTAAAAAGTACAAAACGTTTTGAAAATGTACTGTGAAACTTAATGTCTTAAAAAAATATTGATAAGGCAAGTAATAATTTTGTTACGTTAAAATGATACCTTTATTCGCAACATTTTCTAATATTTTAATTAAGTGTACCAAAACATTAAGGACGTATGAATATAATGTTTTAGTTGTATTTGCATTTCAAGAGTTCCCACTTAGCTGATGATTGATTATAAAGCTTGTTTGGCATGCTGTCCCGGGAGAGAGCCCTGAGCTCATAGATCCTAGAGCCCGGGGCTCCCTCCCGTTTGCAAGGTGAGAGGGGAGTTTGAGCTCAGGTAGATCTCGAGAACTCCCCTGCTGTAGTAGCTAATGAACAGATAGTGATTGCTCTTGAGATAACTACTTACTAGGAGCATGTCTATGGTGCTGATTTGGATTAGTCAATTAATTTAAGTTGCATGTTTTTGGACGGCGGGAGGAAACCGGGGAACCCAGGGGAAACCCACATGAGCACAGAGAGAACGTGAAAACTCTGCACAGAAACGTTGGCTGGCTTGGTAAGGACTAGAACCAGTGGCGTTCTTGCTGTGAGGCAACAGTGCTAACCACTGGGCCACCTTGGCACCCATAAAGGAAAGGAGGAGGAGTAGGGGTGGAAGGGGAATTCTTCAAAACGAAGATTGCTCTTATATGGAACTTAGGGTATTTTTAGTGGCTTAGGAATCGTCTGATTGGTGAATCATAAATTGGATAATGCTGGACCAGCCGCAAGCAATCATAAGCACGTGATCCTCTCGAAATTAGTTTATAAATAAACTTCACTTATATTTTTCTTTCTTTTTCAATTTAAATGTATTTAAGTAGCATACATACATTTTACATAAAATAAGCTGTGGGATTTTGGTCCAAATCTAATCACTTAAATGTCATTCAGAGATGTTATTAGTCTAATAAAACAATCTCTATCATATACAAAAAAAACACAGAATTTTTTTTAGAGCTTACCTTTATTTCTGAGCGTTTAGAAGGGCTATAGCAGTTCAATAATGGATAATATAAAAACTAGCAGTTTATTTTTAAATCACACGTGAGGACACCTTCAGAAGAATGGCTTTAGCAGGTTGAAAATAGTTTGCCAGTACCTGTTGTACTAGCACGTCATAAATAAGCAGCCAGACGAGACCACACAAAGGCTCTTTGGTTCCCTGTAGAAAGCATGAGGCAATGTGACAGTTTCTTTCCCAGATAAATATTGAGTTGATAAGAATTTATGCAAAGCGTTTAGCAGCAATAATGTCAACTAGGGCAAGTGGTCAGATGTGGTTGATCTGGGTGTAAGTAACTGAATTTTGCATATATTTGTTTGTCCCATTTGACATTTTATGATCCTTTTGTGATGCTTGAATTTGAAAACAAAATTCATTGAAGTACCCCAACAGTTTGAATGTAGAATTACTCCACCAAAGATGACAGCAAGAATTGAGGAGTTTGGAAACATTTAGGATTTGCCCTTCATTGTTTCAGGTTTTCTAACTAGGTCATCTGATGTTTTATTCAGCCCTAGTGGAGTAAAGCAGAGCTGCTAAGTCTCATATTCTATTCAAATTTGCATCTTAAAGTCTATAAGCGATCTTGTGTTCTCGTGTAACGTCATCATCAACCGTCAAAGCTCAAGACGGAAAGAACGGAGGATGTGTGAAAGATCCTGGATGCATTCTTGATATTGAGGATGCATCGATGCATACTCTCTGTGTTCTTGGATTTGAGAAAAAGCCGATGTGAATTCAGAATTTGCAATGTTTTCTATGTTTTTTTGCTAATGCACATTGTTAAATTTTAGGTGAACAATAATCAAACAAATATTAACAAATAAAAGTGTTTGTTTTGGTAATCTTCAATCAAAGTCTGACCATTTGCTTCCGTGTTTGGAATGGTGGTCTCAACATAGGCTCATTCTGAAATTGTAGCCCCGTATATATTTCTGGGGATTGCGAATTATGTAGCCAAAAGTATGTTTGGCTGCATTTTGTCTTTAAAACGAATGCTACGGGGTGGTATGATGGCGTTCCTTTTCGCGCTTACCAGAGAAATTTGAGATCTCAAAAAGCCACAGTGGCCTCTGGTGGATTTGCGAAAACAAAAATGGCAAAAAAAACGTACCTCCTGGGAGGAATTTGGCGCTCTCCAGAAATGTTTATAGGGCTACGTTTTCATAATGAGCCTGGGTTGGGTGGTCTCTATGTTGACGTCAATTGGATGGCTTCAGCCACAATATTCTTAACCACGCCCCTCTTACCGTTAGCTATGAGGGCATGATGCGCAGAAAGAAAGCCCCGCCCACAGCTCAATATTGCATTTCAGCTGGAGGTGCATCAACATACTGAAAATAAAGTCGTAGCAACGTCCGGTTCACACTGACTTTAAACTTTAAATATGCCTAAATGCAAGGTTAAAAAAAGAGAGTGTTACCGTTAAAATCAAGAACATTACCAGTTATTGAAAGAATCAAACAATATTTGGTTTAATCTGTCTTAAGCACCAGTAAACTTTATAAGGACATCTGGTTTTCGCATTTTCGTCCGAAATACAATTAGATGTTGGGGTTTGGGGTACATTCTAGTTTTCTAAGATTATCACCCTTCAAATCGAAGACAGACTTGGCTCGTCTTCCATAACCTGAAAAGTGAGTCCAAGCCCTTCTCTCAGTCATCTTTGGAAGCCCTTTTAGACCTCAGCAAGGTTCTTGCCAAGCAGAGTTGATGGAGTAACCACAAAGGGCTTATAGCATTATACTGAAACTCGTGGGAAAATGAAGAAAATAATTTTCAGAGTTTCTTGGGAAAGACAAGGAGAGAAAAAGGAACTATTCAGCAATGTGACAAGAAAAGATTCACTGCTGATTTCCAGTTGAATAGCAAGGCTCTTTATTTTTTATTAATGATGCATATTTTTTTGGGTTTGTCTTACATGCACTAATGAGTGAATGCGGAGCCTTTGTGCTAACAGCGTTTCATAGATGTAAACATTACCTGCTTTATTTGAAGAACTGTGCTGGCTGTAGGAAACTGTGCTGCTGGATCACAAGTCTGGCACACTTGGTCTCCTAAAATAACAGAGAAGTGGTAATTAGTGCTTCCTGCTTTGCAAACTCTTCAAGAGGCATACATAAAGCATGTGGTTAGGGTAAGGGAAGACTGGTGTATAGGCCTTATTTAGATCTGGTTTGAATATCCATAAGGTGATCAGATCAAAAATGGCCACTTGAGACTTTATACCTACAGCACATGCATTTCATTTATGCTCATAATGTTTTTTTGGGGGGCGTTTTGTTTTGTAATTTTGTGACTACATGTATCACGTAATAGGCCAGTGTTTTACACTGTAAAAAATGAAGGGTTCCACACAATTCATTCATGTTGTTCCAACACAAATTAGTCATGTTAACAAATGTAAGTGGATTGAACATAAAAATTTGGTTGTCCCCAAAAAAAGCTCATAATTGTGTTGTTTTAGCTTAGTTTAAATAAGTAGTTTGAACAAGCAGCAAAAATATTATTGTGCATATACCATAGAAAACATTAGTTTATACGTTCCAAAGAACTAGCATTAGTCAGAATCATACAGGCCCATAAACATGTTGTCTTAATATTACACTGCAGTACAAAAAATAAAAAATTATAGTTAATCAGGATAACTTTTAATCCTATTTATCCAGATCCTTACTCTGACCATAATGTAAAACGTGTGCCATGTTGGTACATTTAAGGAAGGCAGTAGACCAACTAGCACACATTGGCGAGAATCAAAGGCTAATGTCCCACGAGACTATGCAACTGTTTAGTATGCAGTCCACCTAAAGTTTAGCTTTATATTCTATGCATAAATGTGCTGTTTATTTAACAACAACAGCTTAGAATTAATGGCAGAGGGGTAGGCTGCGCTATTAACACATTGTTAGGCCTGAAGATAAATTTGTTGCAGAGAGCTAGTCATTTGTTCAAATCTGTGGCAATAATAGTTGGATGCTAACCCTTCAGTCCAATATTAGTACTGTTTTGGTGGCTTGTATAATAGACTGAGATGTTGGGTACTTTGACTAGACAATACTTCATGTGGTGAAGCAATACCAACCATCTTGGAGTCACTAAACTGAGCTAACAAAACCTACTTAGCCTACATGTTATGACCACAATTTCAGTAAAAACCACTATGTGATGTTAAATGTCGCTAACATACTAATCTCTTATTCATTCAATAGCAACCATCTTGGAGTCACTAAACTGAGCTACCAAAACCTACTTAGCCTATGTATTACCCCCACAGTTTCAGTAAAACCACTGTGTGATGTTAAATGTGGCTAACATACTAATCTCATATTCATTTTTATGAAAATGTTGTTGAATATCAGTTAAATATAATATAAGAGATTTAAAAAAAAAGAAAGTTAACTAATCCATCAGATGTTATTACGTCATTATACCATGTTCAAAAATAAAAAATAGTTTGACCTCATCTTTACCCCAGAGAAGTCAGGGAACGCCTACATCATAACCATCTATGCTTCTAAATGTCTGTAGGAAACAAACAGGATTTTGCTAGGCAGTATGTCATGCCTCAAGGCCTCTTTTTGAGTTTTCTGTGGCAAAGGCAGATGGGTAGGTTAAAGTAGGAGTGGTCTTCCCTAAATGCTTTTTTTTTTTGCTTTTTCCATCTGGCTTTTGTGTCTGAATGGGTTTCTGTGGGTGGTCCAAAAGGCCTTTGGCCCATGGCTTTCCAACCTTTCAGCAAACGTGAAGAAACTTTAGCTTGAATGCTAAAATAAACCAGTCAGTTCTCTTTAATTTACTGCATGATTTGAGAAATAGTTTTAAACAATGGCAACAAACAATGGCAACAATTTATCAATTAGACTATCAGTTCTGCTGATTTACGATTCATTAAACTAAGGAACCTGGCTGCATCTACTCTTATCATCTCATTTTTTTTAGATGATCTCAGTTTAGAATCCTTCATGACAGTCCACAAGTTTTTAGTCCTTTTGCCTCAGCTAATCAGAAGGAAAAGCAGGGTAGGTTCCACTGGGACCAGCACAAGCTTCCTTCTGTTCTGTTTTGTGTTCAAGAGTGGGGGTGTGGTCACTCTTTGGTATTTGAATGAGCTTGTCTCTGTTTACTCTTGCGTATTTGTTTGTGATGGCCACAATGATGAGAATAGTTGGTGTTTAAGAATGTCACAATAAGAGCCACCTGTAGTGACGGCAGCTGGGTCCACATGGTAGAACTGTGGAATTCTGAAACAGGTGCATCTAAGTGAAGCATGACAGACATTTTTTGGCTTGCAAGACAGATATGTTTACATTGCCTGTCTAGTGCAAGTTAGTCAACAGCATCTCGCTCTCCTCAACCAGGCATTGATTAGTGTGGAACCTGAACAATGCTTATAATGGAAGACACAAGGCCCACCTATGGAGATGGAAGTTTAATGTAGCATGCAAAACAGAATTAACATTGTAAAATGCACAATAATCAAAATTTGCCTCAGTATGTAAGGATAGATGGGCCTCACAGTGGCGCAGTGGGTAGCACGTTCGCTTCACAGCAAGAAGGTCGCTGGTTCGAGCCTCGGCTGGGTCAGTTGGCGTTTCTGTGTGGAGTTTGCATGTTCTCCCTGTGTTGGCGTGGGTTTCCTCCGGGTCCTCCGGTTTCCCCCACAAGTCCAAAGACATGCGGTACAGGTGAATTGGGTAGACTAAATTGTCCGTAGTGTATGAGTGTGAATGGGTGTGTATGGATGTTTCCCAGTGATGGGTTGCAGCTGGAAGGGCATCCGCTGCGTAAAACATATGCTGGATAAGTTGGCGGTTCATTCCGCTGTGGCGACCCCAGATTAATAAAGGGACTAAGCCGAAATGAAAATGAATGAATGAATGTAAGGATAGATCACAACTAAGTACTTTGGCAGGTGGCTATAATGAAATTGTTGAATTAAGGTCTCCAAGGTTATAGAGACTCTGGCTGGCTGCTTTGATTCATGTGTTTAGGTGTTTCTCTATACTCTTCTTGCATCATCCTGACCTTATATTAAGTTGGAGATGTGTAGTAGCCATTGGGGATCTGAGGATTAAGGCTACATCTGCACTAGTGTGTTTTAGTTTTAACATAGTCTTTACACTGCATTTCTGAAGACCTCTGTCCACACTGCATGATCAAACATGCATGTCACTTCCTTTGAACTGAGATTTGTTTATTGATTTCTCTAATGATAGCTTGCTTTTAAGGCATGTAGACAACAGCCATTTTATAAAATGCCGAGTTTAAATGCACAGTTTTTTGTTTTTTGAATTTTGACCTATTAATAATATCAGTAACAAATTTAGAGTAATGCTTTTTTCAATTAAAAACAATTTTAAAATGTTTGCTGCATGGATTAAGAAATAACAATACAAAAAAAAAATCTGCTGCACATGTGACTCAAAGTTGACATATACTCTATATTGTGTCTTTGCAAATATTCTTTTTATAAAAACAAGACTTTGTACTTCAATCATATTCCAGTATCCATGTAAAGCGTAATACATTGACAGTATGGTTGGTTGGTGCAACTGGTACACACTGTATAACTAACCATTTAAGTTTGTAAATTTATTCAATATTTCTTTGCTTGTATGTTTGATCTCAGCTGTGATGTCAAGCCATTGTGAGCATTGGCGCCTTCATTTTTTAAAAGTCTGCATTTGGGTCAGTCTACACTCAAACATTTTCAATCAAAAACGTAGCCTAAGAATTACTGTAGGAAGGGGGTAGTACATGAGGAAGCAGAAACCCCCTAGAACACATAGATGGGGGCAGGGTTAAGCCAGTGATTGGGAGTCAGATAGGTTGAAGAACATATTGAATTTATTAGACCTGTCTTGGCTCTTCTGCACCACCAGGTTACAAGCCAGTTTGTGAAACTGACTGTTTACATGGACATCAGTAATCAAATAATTTGTGTTTACATGAGTAGCTTTTTAATTATTCCTTTCGTGGTCCTGTTTTACTTGTTATAGTACATAGTTCGATTAGCGTCAATACGTCACCATTTGATGCTAGTTTCCTCTGCCGTTTCATGCAGCAACAGTTCGTGTTCGTTATGGCACCATATGTAATTTTGGGCACTTAGTTTTTTATTTTGTGACAAGTTCAACTGCAGTTAATTTATCAGACAGTGAGTATGTTTAGATGGACATCAGTACTTCGATTTTAATACCATTAAGACCATACTCTGATTAAGAGTCTACCATGTAAACAGAAATTTTTGATTACCTTAATCCGACTAAAGTCTCGGTAGGTGATTAAGGTTGATTAAGGTGTTTACATGTCTGTACTGCACTTCAATAATGCAACTAAAATAGGAATACTCCATGTCTTAATTCCATTTCTGTTTAGTTCGATTATGACTTTAGTTGGATTAAGGTAATCAAAAATCGCTGTTTACACGGTAGACTCTTTATAAGAGTATTGTTTTAATTGTATTAAAATTGTAGTATTGGTGTCCATGTAAGCATACTCATTGCTCCACTTCCTGTGAACTACATGTCACACCTGTTTGTGCTCACCCAAAGTTGAGTGTATTTTGAAAGCTGCGTGAACATTGCTGTGCACCAAATGGAGCGGACTGTGGAATAAGGTAGTCTTTATTAATATCATAAAAATTAATTTCCTCAATTTTTATCATAAGTTCTTTCTCTTCAGCTCCATCTGGACTTGGTTGCTTCCATTCTGAAGAATGTCTTTTTCCTGTTTAGCAGGTCCTTCTAGTTCTTTGTGATCCACGTCTTCTTGGGAAAACATAGTATTGTAAAATAGTCCCTCAAGGTTACCATTACATGACTCTACATGTCCTAGTACGTCTCGTTTTTAATCCCAAGAATTCACCCCATTGTCCAGATTCTCAAAGTTGTCTCAAAAGGGGTTCCAGACAGGGACTGAATGGCTGATTTTTGTTTGGATGATCTGCCAAGATGCGGTTCAGCCTGTCCTTGAATGGCAACAAGTTTAATGCTTTTCGACACTGGCATACAACAGGTCTGGATCTTGTTTTCTCTGGACATGCAAGCCACAAACTAAAAGAAAGTTGTGAGGGTGGAGAACGGGGAACGGTTAAAACCCCCAGAGATGGCAATGAGTGTGTTTGAATGATTTGTGGTGAGTTCGCAAACCACACCATTGCCTCGGATGTAGGTCCACTCCCTATTTTTCATCATTCTCTCTTGAGCTTCTGTCTGCTGACACAAATTGATGTCCTTGCAGCATAAGCACAAAGCCGAGAGACTCAACTCTTTGCCAGGTTGCTGTTAAGCACTGTGTTTTAATTCTTGATCATTTATCTGTGAGGACATTTAGCCTGTGTTTTGTCTAGGTGTTCTGGTCATTGGTTTAAGCGTGTCGGCTGGAACTTCAACATGGCTGCATGCATGAAGAGAGAATACACGCTGAGCATTGCTGTTATGCTAGTCTTGCAGATTCCTATAAAAACATTGAAAAGCTAAAGAATCTAAAAAGTGTTTTATTTAGCCTTGAATAGGACAGAATTGATGAATGGAATAGACACCTGCCTATAATTTTCAGGTATTTCTGAAGACATGGGCTGCATCCGAAATTCCCTACTACTCAAGTAGGTACTACATTTGAATTTGAATTTACTACAGCACCATTAGAAAAGTACGTTCTATATACTATGAATGGAACTCAGATGTACTAAATTTGCCATTGGTCATGATCACGTGACCTACCCGCGTCAGTTGGGTCGCTTCACTCCTACTAATGAATTCTTTTGAGTGGCATCATGGTATAGTGTAGGATGCCATGATGCTATTCCATGATGCGCGTCCATGGGATGCGCACTTCAGAATCTCACCGGAAGTTGTAGGCCATCCGAGTACTTCTTGCATACTGTTTTTCGAATTCTATGAATTTGGACATACAACTTGGCTCGCATACTTTTTTAGCATACTATATAGTATGGGAGTATGTGATTTCGGACACAGCCATGGGCTTTTGTTTACTAGTGTGTTTGATTAGGGTTGACCTTTAAGACCAGATTTACCCATCTCTGCCATAGAGCACAGTTAAGCTGCTTTTTGATTGTGCTGTATAGTATGGCTCAACTTGTTTCTGTGTAGTTTTGAATTTCGATTGCAGTTTGGTACAGTTTATTGGGTGGGAATATTGCTATAGTTGATCCACCTCTACTGTCGACTTCCTTTTTCATTCTATGTCATCCCATTAGTTCTTGCTGGATCCACTCCCTGGGTACCAATTCTGTAATTCAATTAATCTTTATTTCTATACCGCTTTTTACAATGAAGATTGTGTCAAAGCAGCTTAACATAGATGAAGTTCTACTATATTAAAATTGCTTCAGTTCAGTTGTCACAGTTGAAGTTGAGCTTTGTTCAGTTCAGTGTAATGTTTATGTCACTGCTGAAAGCCGAAACACTGCAAACACTGATGCACAGCTCCACCAGTCCCAAGCCAAGCAAGCCAGTGGTGAGGAACAAACTTCACCAATTGATGGAAGTAAAGGAAGAAATACTGTTAGAGAAACCAGGCTCAGCTGGGCACAACCATTTCTCCTTTGGCCAAACAAGAAGAATGATGGATGTGAACCATGGACCAACAAGAGAAACATCTGGAATTCTTCTACTGACCACAATGCTGCCATTTCTGGTGAATTTTCCTTGTGGTTTAATAATGTCATCTGAACCAACAATACAGGAGTGCCTGCTGCTGACTATTTAAATATAAGCACATGTTTTGTGTCACATGTCCAATAGTTCTGGTAGTGACGATACTCTTGGACCAATCGGTCATCGGCAGTTTATGTAAGTCACATTTTGGTAATAGAATTGCTAGCTTAGATAATCAGCCAAGTAGGCTTTAAAAGGGAACCAGATACTAGGTACAGTATCTGCCCCCCCCCCACCCCCCAAATTGAGCCATACTAGGGCTGCACAATGTATAGCTTTAGAATCGATATCATAAAGTGCACATCTTCAATAGTCACTTTGCAGGATCTGCAATGTTCAGTCAGGATTATATTTCAGGATTATATTATATTATATCTGACATTACAGTTGATAACATATGAGGCCTGTGACTTTGTGCACATTTCAAAAGAGTTTAAAGCACTCATTGCAAAATAAATGATAACTTTTGTAGCTTCAATAATAATTAATTGTATTACATAATTTATGCAGGGTTATGCAGGGTTATTTTCTATTTGATTACTCAATTTTTGTACATGAATACCATTTGACTCCCTAGAAAGCCAAAAAATACTGTTTATTTCACCTTTATTTTTGCTCTATTGTGTTTGTCTCTGCTTGTAATTTGTTTTACTATGTTTTATGCACAATTCACTCCCCTACAATATCACCCCGATCAATCTAAAATTATGAATTCTTTACAAATAGAGCTATTGAAATAATATGCTGAAATTGTATTCATGTCGCAATACATATATACAGCAGAAAAACAAAATATTGCAATGCTAGTTTTTTCCAAATATCCATTATATAGTTTTCCAAAGCCTTACCAAACCAAACCACACCATACCATGCAGGGGAATAGCGCTTGTAGAGTGCCATATGGCATGATTCCAAAAGCAGGAGTGTAAATTCATTTTAAAATGAAGTTTGCATGACATTGTAGTACATTACATAAATGCTTCCATATATAAAAACACTGCAGACAAGAGTTACATTTGCTCAAAGCATTGACGTAAGGTAATCGAACACATTTTACAGCTTCAAATAACACACCTTCTTTTCTGCTAAGTTTCTGCTACATTCATGTTTGGAATTGTAACAATGATATATTTATCAATGACATGTTTGAGTGGACCGCCACAAAGAAGCTTTGTTTCCCTGCCTGCACCGGGGGCTGCTTTTTTTCTGTGCTGACGGCTGCAGTGGAGTAAGACAGAATGTTTGACTCATTTAGGTGTGAAGGTCAGAGGTCAGAGACTTAGGGTGTTGGGATGATTTTTCACATCTGAGTTTCTGTCCCCTTGGGCCCAGAGGATCAAGATACACCCTTTCTGTCATGAGAGTGAGGGATTCCGGGGGTTGAGGGCTTGACTTTTTTATGGAAAGCCCCTTTATGAGCAGTACTTGTGAGAAAAGTATATTTTGTTACTTTTTCATACTTTTTATGTACAATTCACAAACCATTAACAAAGACTTTTAGCTCAATTAATGGTAGCACTTTAAAATAAAGGTCTATTAGTTAATGTTAGTTAATGTATTCACTAACCTGAACAAGCAATTAGTAATACATTTATTACTGTATTTATTAATCTCCGTTAATGTTAGTTAATGTTATTTAATTTAAATAATGTTCGTTAGTTCATGCTAACTTACTGTGCATTAACTAATGTTAACAAGCATAACGTATGCATTAGTTAATGTTGAACTATGATTAATAAATGCTTTACAAGATTATTCGTACTTAGTTAATGTTACTAAATGCATTAACTAACATTATTGTCCATTATTCTAAAATTTTACCCAATTAACTTCTAATTAGCTGCTTATTAATAGTTAGTGAGGTAGTGGTTAGGTTTAGGTATTGGGTATACGATTAGGGATGTAAAATAAGATCATATTTATAATTGCTAATAAACAGGTAATATTATAATAATAGGCATGGTAATAAGCCAGTAGTAAATGGTGTGAATTGTTACTTAAACTAAAGTGTTACCCTTTTATTTTATTCTCTCTCTCTCTCTCTCTCTCTCTCTCTCTCTCTCTCTCTCTCTCTCTCTCGCTCTCTCTCTCTCTCTCTCTAGATCCAATTACTGATTATTAATTCTAAAGTAAATACTTAAACTTCTTTGCTGGAAATGTAGATTTAAAGCAGTGTGGTGCTCATATAGGAGTGAATGTGTTGTATGTAATTACAGGCAGTGCATTACAAGAAGTGTAATTGTTCTGATATCGCTGACTTTCGCTGTGCCAGGAAAGTGAGGTTTGGGTGTTTTCCTGACATGAACCAGGTTTCCATTATAAAATGCTGAAGGATCATTATAAGATCTGCCTCAAAAGTTTCAACTAAGCCCGACTACTTTTTTTGTATTGCAATGTTTAAGGTCTGTAATGGTTAAAAGGTGATTTTGTCAATTCATTATTCCAACTTACTGATTCATGTAACTATGTTTTATATCTAGAAAAACAGAATTATACCTAGGATAGGTATATCCTTTTTCAAATATTTCCCAAGTAACGTTTAACAAAGCAAGGAATTTTTCACAGTATTTCCTATATTTTTTCCTCTAGAGAAAGTTTGGTTGCTTTATTTCGGCTAGAATAAAAGCAGTTTTAAATAATAATAATAAAACATTTTAAGGTCAATATTATTAGTCTCCTTAAGCAATATTTTCTTTTTGATTGTCTACAGAACAAACCATCGTTATACAATGAATGGCCTAATTACCCTAACTTACCTAATTAACCTAGTTAAGACTTTAAATCGCACTTTAAGCTAAATACTATTATCTTGTAATATATTATGTACTGTCATCATGGCAAAGTTAAATGAAATCAGTTATTAGAAATAAGTTATTAAAACTATTTTGAAATGTATTATTATTATTATATATTATATAATATATTATTATTATATATTCTATTTTATTATTTCTATGTTTAGAAATGTGATGAAAAAATCTTCTTTTGGTTGAATTCATATTACTACTAAAACAGACATTCTACATTCACAGATGGTCTTGTTTAATAAATTGGCGGGCCTTGAAACCTGCCATATGAAGGAAGATGTATAGAGTGAGTAAGCTTATGTGAGGGAAAAGGGAAAATAAAATCAGCATTTGACTCTATGCTAATTTTCCATTCGTCCATTCTGAAGTTCCAAGTCAGATTTGCCATTGCTCCATCGCTGAACAGCAGGCCGATTGTGTTGGTCTCTCTTAATAGGGAAGCTGTGCTGCAGAGGCCACTGTAACTATAGTGCTGCTTTACATCTGACGGTCACATCATTTTTTGTTAACATTGACTTAATTCAATGTGGACAGCATGACGGATATACAACATAAAACAATATAATAATTTTACTGTAATGTATTTGTACATAAACATTATTATGTACCAAAGCCAAAATTGGAGTCTAACAAAAACTTCATCACAGTCCAGAAATTCATTCATTCATTCATTCATTCATTCATTCATTCATTCATTCATTCATTTTCCTTCGGCTTAGTCTCTTTATTCATTTGGGGTCACCACAGCGGAATGAACCGCCAACTTATCCAGCATATGCTTTACACAGAGCATGCCCTTCCAGCTGCAACCCAGTACTGGGAAACATTCATACACACATATATACACACATATACTTATTAAACATGTTATTAAACATATTATATGATATTATTAAACAAATTATTAAACAAAGAGCTGATTGAAATTTGTTTAATGAAAAAAAGCCAAGACAACAAATATTTTTATGTTGCTTTAACTTATTTTAATAAGTTAGTCAGTATTAAGTATAAAGATTTAAATCTGTATAGGATTTACCACACTGTAAAAAAAATTCTTGTTGCCTTATTTGTTTTAGTTGAATCGAATGGACTTTTCTAGTCATCTCAACTGACATTAAACGAACCAACTAAAATATTAAGTTAAACTTTTTTGTTGTTGTTGTTGAAACCTGATTAACTTATTAAAATAAGTTAATAAAATATTTGTCTTGGCTTTTTTTTCATAAAAAAATTTCAATCAGCTCTTTGTTTAAATAATTTCTTTAATAATATATTGCTAAAATAAGTTAAAGTAACCTAAAAACATTTGTAGTCATGATATTTGTCATATCCACCAGAATGTTCATTCATTCATTCATTTTCATTTCGGCTTAGTCCCTTTATTAATCTGGGGTCGCCACAGCGGAATGAACCGCCAACTTATCCAGCATATGTTTTACGCAGCAGATGCCCTTCCAGCTGCAACCCATCTCTGGGAAACATCCATACACACCCATTCACACTCATACACTACGGACAATTTAGCTTACCCAATTCACCTATACCGCATGTCTTTGGACTTGGGGAAACCGGAGGAAACCCACGCCAACACAGGGAGAACATGCAAACTCCACACAGAAACGTCAACTGACCCAGCCGAGGCTCGAACCAGCGACCTTCTTGCTGTGAGGCGAACGTGCTACCCACTGCGCCACTGTGAGGCACACCAGAATGTTGTCAAAAAATATTTAGGATCTTATCAGCCAAAAAACAATTGTCATGGCATGTTTTTTCACAGAGAAGCACCACTTATTTTTTATTTTGAAGATGTACGAAATGGCATTTGAGGAAAATAAAATAGATTACCTGTAGCACAAGAACAACAAAGCAATTTGATGTGATTCTGTGTTGACATGGAAAGAAACATCTGGCTCTTACAGTTGGCTTTCATCTTTAAAGTAAGATCTACAAAAAGAGTGAAGCCATGTAGTAATAAAGTTGAATTTTGTTCAGAATTATAAAGCAAAGTCAGAGGATTATGGGTTAATATTCCCTAATCTTAACAAAACCACAAAGCCTCCTGGGAACTCCTGCTTATTGTGTCCCCCAACATTTTGGTTAACCATGTAACATGCTTATCTCGTTTAGGCTTTAAAAAAATATAATTTAAGATTGATTATTATTATTATTATTATTATTATTATTATTATTATTATTATTAT
>CAIGQW010054506.1:6958159-6992680 GCA_903798125.1 Danio choprae
ATAATAATAATAATAATAATAATAATAATAATAATAATAATAATAATGGGCAGCACGGTGGCGGAGTGGATAGCACATTCGCCTCACAGCAAGAAGGTCGCTGGTTCGAGCCCCGGCTGGGTCAGTTGGCATTTCTGTGTGGAGTTTGCATGTTCTCCCCATGTTTGCGTGGGTTTCCTCCGGGTGCTCCGGTTTCCCCCACAATTCCAAAGACATGCGGTATAGGTGAATTGGGTAAGCTAAATTGTCCGTAGTGTATGAGTGTGTGTGTGTGTGTGTAAATGAGTGAGTGTGTATGGATGTTTCCTAGAGATGGGTTGCGACTGGAAGGGCATCCGCTGCGTAATACATATGCTGGATAAGTTGGCGGTTCATTCGCTGTGGCGACCCCAGATTAATAAAGGGACTAATCCGAAAAGAAAATGAATGAATGAATAATAATAATAATGAATCTAAATGGCGTCACGGTGGTGCAGTGGGTAACACAATCGCCTCACCGCAAAAAGGTTACTGGTTCGAGCCTCGAGTTGGCGGTTCATTCCGCTGTGGCGACCTCTGATTAATAAAGGCAAGGCAAGGCAAGGCAAGTTTATTTATATAGCACATTTCATACACAGTGGTAATTCAAAGTGCTTTACATAAACAGGAATAAAAGAGACAAGTATAAAAAAATAAATAAAAATAAAATAATAATAATAATATGAAAACAGATAAAAACAGATTAAAATGTGTTAAAACAGGTTATAAAAGAATGAAAAAGAAAAGAAAGACATAATAGTGCGATCTATCGGACGTAGCACAGTGCTCATTCAGTAAAGGCACAGCTAAACAGATATGTTTTAAGTCTGGATTTGAATGTACCTAACGTTGGAGCACATCTGGGCTCCAACGGGACTAATAAAGGGGAGAATAAAAACCATAAAGGGACTAAACCGAAAAGATAATGAATGAATGAATGAATCTAAATAATACATCTAAATTCATTCATTCATTTTCATTTCGGCTTAGTCCCTTTATTAATCTGGGGTTGCCACAGCGGAATGAACCGCCAACTTATCCAGCATATGTTTTACGCAGCGGATGCCCTTCCAGCTGCAACCCATCTCTGGGAAACATCCATACACACCCATTCACACTCATACCCAGCCGAGGCTCGAACCAGCGATCAGCGACCATCTTGCTGTGAGGCGAACATGCTACCCACTGCGCCACTGTGAGGCCCTACATCTAAATAATAATAATAAATATACATATAATGAATAATAAATAAACTATAATAATAAACAATAAAAATAAACATAAATATTAATATAAATTGAATAATAAATATAAATATAATAAATAAATAAATAATTATTATAACAATAAATAAATTATAAATACAAACGGCCTCACGGTGGCGCAGTGGATAGCACGTTCGCCTCACAGCAAGAAGGTCGCTGGTTCGAGCCTCGGCTGGGTCAGTTGGCGTTTCTGTGTGGAGTTTGCATGTTCTCCCCGTGTTGGCGTGGGTTTCCTCCGGGTGCTCCGGTTTCCCCCACAGTCCAAAGACATGCAGTATAGGTGAATTGGGTGTGTATGAATGTTTCCCAGAGATGGGTAGCAGCTGGAAGGGCATCCGCTGTGTGAAACATATGCTGGATAAGTTGGCGGTTCATTCCGCTGTGGCGACCCCAGATTAATAAAGGGACTAAGCCGAAATGAAAATGAATGAATGAATAAATACAAACAACAACAACAGTAATAATAATAATAATAATAATAATAATAATAGTGCCATTGCATTGTATTGAATTTTGTGTGAAAAGCACATCTGTCTGACTAACCTGAAGCTTGAAGATAAAAAAAAAAAGGTGTCGCACGGCTGCTATAAAGATTCCAAACACTTCTAAAAGCTCTCCTGAGGTGTGATAGGATGCAAGGCAGTCAGTCTTCCTCTCTGTGATTAATTAGCCTGGCAAGCACGTGTGAAGTGATCAGTGACTGACTGCTGATGCAGACTCTGATGACATAACCCAGAGCGCTTTTAGATGTAGATAAGACATTATCATAACACTCTTTAGGTATTTTTGCCTCCTGTATAAATGAATGCCCCAGTCTCACTCACACACACGCACGTACACGCACACGCGGACACACACACGCGCACACACACGCACGCACGCACGCACGCACGCACACACACACACACACACAGACATCAGTGTTCATCAGCATGGCTCGTTTTTTTTCTTTTTGTTTTTATATTTATTTTTATAAAATATAGCTGCAGAATCAAACAGTGATTTGAACACCACTGCTATATTTGCCATAGTTTGCAAAAATGTTTGTATAACATTTATAATTCCATTTATTTTGTCATTTTATATGTATTACAGTTTTTCTCAATTGCTAAAACACTTAACCCTATTGTCCAAACCAAATGCTCAGTTGCCTGAACCCACTGATTGAATCAGTCACTCTTTTGGCAAAGCCATAAGCACTTTTCACCTGTTTAGACACAACTTGCCAACATATTTTCATTGTGACGCACCAGTGCTGCATAATGGTGAGCACAAGTGACAAAAGTCCAACACAATTAAAGCACAGGTGTCACCACTTGAACACAACAACTCAAAACTGATCACAGTTGTGGCTAATGATGTGAGGGAACATATACAGTAAGCCAGTTCAGAGAGCACTTGTTTGTCAGGCCCTACAGTGGATAGAAATCTGAGAGGAAGAGTTCGTGTGAGAGGAGGTCGAGGTGGTCAGCGAAGGCAAAGAACAGTAATATTTGATGAAATCAGAGCTACTGGGATTGACCATGTTCTTGTATATGGTATTTTGTACTTTATTTTAATTTATCCAGCATATGTTTTACGCAGCGGATGCCCTTCCAGCTGCAACCCATCACTGGGAAACACCCATACACTCTCATTCCCTATGGACAATTTAGCTTACCCGATTCACCTATAGCATGTCATTGGACTGTTGTGGAAACCGGAGCACACTTGAACACGGGGAGAACATGCAAATGCAACAGCGCTACCCACTGCCACCACGCCACTACAGTCTTCATCCTTATCTTATCTGTTAGCTCCTGTTTGACAGATCTCAGGTTAGGTTAACACACGGAATGGATTAAAGTACTTTTTTAAAAATATAATTATCAGTAGCATAGGTCAAAAAAAGGTTAAACATATTAACATATTTGTCGCTTTTTATATTGCGTTTTTGATCTTTAATGCTCATTATCTCAAAGGCCTTTTTGTGATCAGGAAATGACCAAAATACTGACCAAGGCTGTTATGAATGAAGAGCTTGTTTTTTTGAGGCAGGTGGTCTCGACTGAATGTGAAAGGCCACTTAGAGATCAGAGAAAACGTCCTCTTGGTCCATAAAAGAGAGAGACCGTGGCATTGAACACTCGGATACACACACAGGAACAACTGACTCGTGTTAGACCAAACACGTCTTCATTTCCAGACCAATTATACATCAGGAATGCACTCTGTACGGACACTGCTGCTTTTACTGAGGCGGTGGAATGGGGTTCTTCATGAAAAAAAGACTTGAACAGGAATTTCAGTATACAGTTGAAGTCAAAATGATTTGACTCTGATTTTTTTTTTCTTTTTCAGATATTTCCCAAATGATGTTTAACAGAGCAAGGAATTTTTCCACAGTATTTCCTATAATATTTTTTACTTCTAGAGAAGTAATTTATTTGTTTGATTTTGGCTAGAATAAAAGCAGTTTTTTTGTTTGTGGACATTTTAAGGTCATTATTAGCCCCTTTAAGGATTTTTTTTTTCTGATTGTCTACAGAACAAACCATCTTTATACAATGACTTGCCTAAATACTTTAACTTGCCTAATTAACCTAGTTAAGCCTTTAAAATTGAGCTTTAATCTGAAAACTAGTATGTTGAAAAATATATTGTCAAATATTATGTACTGCCATCATGGCAAAGATAAAATAAATCAGTTATTAAAACTATTATGTTTGGAAATGTGTTGAAAAAAAGATATATTTCCGTTTGAACAGAAATTGGGAAAAGAATAAATATACATGGGGAGTAATAATTCTGACTTCAACTGTATAAAGATGAATGCAGTCTACTGGGTTTTTTATAGCCTGTTAGGTCTAGTTTCTGGTGTGAAGAAATTGACTGAAATTGATTTTCACCTCGGTTCTACTGAAATAGCTTTCGCTCTTTCTTCCTTTCTGTATCTGGTCACACTCTTCTCCCAGAAGTGATGATCTAAGGCAAAAATGAAGGAAGGAGATTCTTTATGTGTGAGTGTGTTGGGATGGGCTGTGGGAAAGGCAGGCGGCTGTTCAGATGGGGCGTGTGCTCATGGGAGATTTCTCGCTTCTATTGGCAGTTTCTAAACTTACAGAAACTGGACTAGCTGTGCTGTCATGGTGCAAGAGTGAAAATTATGTGTGAAGTTCTAAGAATACTTGGAAATGGAGTGGATCGGATGCTTGCTGGATCGTTTTTTTTTTTTCATAACACAAATAATAGTGAAAACTGAGCTGTACAGTCAAATGAGCTATTTAGCTTAAATTTGGAGAAGACCCATACCACTTATGTTGTCAAAAAATATTTTATAAAATTTTATAAAAATAAAAATAATAATAAATTCATGACCAGAACTACCACCATTTTTTATTTATTTATTTATTTTTATTTAATTTAAATTACATTTTTAATTATTGAAACTACCACAGTTTTTTAAAATACAAATGATATATTTTCTTTTCATGACTAGAACTACCACCATTTTTTATTATTAATGTAATTGATTTAATAAATGATAATAAAATAAAATGATAATAAATCATTTATTTAATAATAGTTATCCCAAAACAGAAAATTATGTCATCATTTACTCACCCTACACTTGTCACAAACCTGCTTGAATGTTTTTATTTGAACACAACATAATTTATTTAACAAAAAAACATTAAACCTGTAACCACTGACTTCTGTAGTATTTGTTTTTCCTAGTATGGAGGCCAATGGTTACAGGTGTTAGGTACATTTCTCAAAATATCTTACTATGTTCAAATGCTATGGAAGCACCTGAGGGTGAGTAAATCTTAATTTTTTGGTTGAACTATGCCTTTAATTTTTTTATTTGAAACTGGTATGTAAATCTCGTTAGTCTAAAATATACTACACTGTAAACAATATCTGTAAATTAGCAGTTTTCCGTATTTTGTGACTCATGTTTTTATTTTTATTTCCCCCGTTTAATTTGAATTGCATTATATGACCTTGATCATTCATCCAATGACTTTTAACCTTGACAAGTTCGAAAAAGTGACTTTTATTAACTTTTTTTATAGTTTAAAGTGATATATTGTCTGGGTTGGTGTTGTACATTACGGTACAAAAACTTTGTAATAAACTGGCAGTATATTTTCTGTTATTTTACAGACATATTATTTCTAATACATTATATTATTTTAAACTACTAAAATGTCAATAAAAGTCACTTTGCTGATATGTAGAGTTGAGTTTTCAACATCAAAGTTTGACAGAGCAGAGATCAAGGCCCCATAATGCAATTCACAACTGTAAATAACCGGAAAACACTTGTGAATGACAAAATACGGAAACTGTTAATTAGCAGATATTTTTTACAGTGAACATTTTTATAACATATATATTACTGAGAGTTCTACATTTTTATTTATTACAATTGTTTTGTTAGCACATTAAGTTGTCCTTGTTACACGTTGTTCTCAGTGTACTTACTACAGTAATTACAAATAATTATAAATTAATTACAAGCAACTAACCCTAAACCTAACCCACATTGTAACCCTACCCATACAGTGAGGACATGTAATTAATTAATGTCGCTCGGTATTCAAATGAGTAGTTACGCACTGACAAGGACACAAAAAATAAAGTGTGACGTAGTTTTTAAAAAAAATATTTAATTACGCCTGTTTAATTGCACCTTGTATGTGAAAATACTTGAAAGGCTTGTTAAAGAACACTCTTTATGACCCTAGTGAGTAAACGGTAGCCAGATTGCCGTACCACAGGAGAGTATATTGAATTTGGTTGCAGGCATGTGGGTGCTCATTGTAAAAGCTGATTCTTTTGTAAGGAACGGCTGGCATCAGCAAATACTTCAGGCTTTGTCCTGTCCTATATACAGAGAAGCAGACTCACACACACACACACAGACGATTACACCCACCGCAGCTGGACAAATTTGTTGTGGGTTGGATTTTGATGGAGGGGTTTAGAATCCTGTTTGATGAGACCGGAAAGTTATAAATGGCGGTTTCTCATGCTGCATCCAGCCACATCCTACGTTTGTCTTTTGTGTTTTTGGATTGTTATTATGCGTACGTGTAATTGTTTGCAGCGCATGTTTATTAGTATATATTGACGATTTGCACACTACCTGACCTATAACCCAGACCTTTAAATAAATGCATATGAAATGAAATGTTCAGTAATAATTTACTGAATCGTGCATTCTCTCTGACTTTACTAAAGTCAAGGACTAATGTTAATTGAATAGTCGTGGAGACCTAACCAAGCAATATATTTTTATACCTAGCTATATGTGTTAAATTTACAGTCATGTACCACAGGAGAGAAAAATCAGGAAATCTCTGCATCCCGTCAGCTTGATTTATACATGCTTGCTCTAACAAACTTTGTTTTTAAGTTTTTAATGTCTAAAAATGAATGGAAGTGAATGGGACCGGAAGTCTTGAACCAAAAAGATTCAAATGTTTGTGTTAAAACCAAAAAAATACTTTACACTTTAGCAACTATCAAGAACCCTACAAAAAAAAACTACTTCATTTAAACTACCAGAACACCCAATCAAAAATCATTGCGATCACCCATAAGGAACCACAAAGCAAAACCATACAAACCACTTAGCCACACCCAGGAACCATCAAGAAGCCACAGCATTCAGTTGATGTCTTTGAAAGCTTATCTTCAGATTTCATGAAAAGAAGTGTATCTGATATGAGGCTACTTTTAATACTGTTAGTGTTAGTCAGCCACCCTGAAGCTGTAAATGTACTGTAATAAACGTAAATCACAGACACCATTAAGAGGGTGCTTACTGTAAACAAACGTTTCACTTTGTGTACTGGAATTTATGATTCCAATGTTCGTGACTAGTCTGAAAGTCCATTCCCATAGTACTTTTCTGTAACTACACTACGGTAATAAATATAGACCGTGTTCAATAAAGCTGAAGCCACCCTCATTTGTAAATGTCCTGAATCTTTCCCCTGAATATAATAATAATAAAAACCATCGGCTTATCTCAAAACTGAACCTGTGATTAATATGGAAAGGCATCTCCAAACATTCTTTATGGATTCTTTAAGTTCCTAAAAATGTTGTTAAGGACATTAGAGGTAAACAAACTTAAACGCATTAGCTGTGTTTAGCATAAACATTTTTCACTTTCTCCTTTTTTTTACGACGGAGGTAATTGGAGGTAACATTTTGGAGAATTTGACAAAAAAAGAGTGAAAGAGTTTACAATTTTGAGTTCTAGAGTTGTTTTAATTTAAAAGTTATATTTTTAGAGTCATATTTGGGAGTTTTATATTGTCACAATGACAACATTGTAAAATAGAATAGAACTTCACATAGAAAAGTTTAGAGAGCATTTATAACAAGCATATTGTTTATGACAGTCACCTTGTCTCAATATGCCTTTTATGGTTTATTATGTGTAAATATGGCAGAATTATGGCAAAAGAGTAGTCTTTCCAAATATATAGGTAAAACAACAACAACAACAACCATAGACAAAACAAAATTAGAACTCACAGCTGCTGATGATACATTTAGGTCTTAAAGCTATAGTTCACCAAAAATATAAATTATGTCATATATATATATATATATATATATATATATATATATATATATGTGTGTACTTTCACACAAATCTAAAAGGTATAGAGCAAGTGGAGCAAGTGCAGGGTCATTACTTTTGAGTGAACTACATCTTTAATGTACAAACAGAAAATATGGGACATACATCATTCGGAACAAAATTACTTTTGGAATCAAATAACTAGCATCAAAAGTCTGTGTTTAATGTGACCTCTTTAGCAACAGCTTGAACTTTTTTGTTGAGTCTTTTCTGAAATTATGTGCTATTTAATATCAAGCATCTTTCAGCACTTCTAAGAGTTCTTCCTTAGATTAAGCATGTTCTATCTTTCTTTTTCTCTCCAGGTGAATCTCATACTGCCAATAATATTGCTTATATATACTGTATATAATATTCAGGTCTGGACACTGTGAAGGCCATTTCATTACTGTCTTTGTTTCATCAGCTGTCTTTCTCTCCACATATGATTTCATTAGCAGTGCGTTTGGGATCATTATCATGCTGAAAAATAAAAGTATTACAAATAATGTGTTTTCTAGTCGGGTTTATATGACAAATTAAAACCTATCTGTAGTTTTCAGCATTCACAATCCCATCAATTCAGGCAATATTGACAGCTCAAAGACAGAAACTCCAGAACACAGAATTTAAACTGGTTTGGAACAAGTCAACATGAGCAAATCACCCACATCTTGGATGGCCAGAGGGCAAATTAACAGCAAATAGCTCTTACTTTATAGCTTATACTGAACCTGGGATATTTCTTTGAAGTTCACAGATGGGATACAGGTCCGTCTTTCCTGTGAAGATCCATCCATAAATCAGAAACAGCACTAACAATATTGCTTTGTTGTTGCTCCTCTGGTAGGTTCCGCGCTTGTTTCCTTTTCCTTGGCAGGACTCTCACCCCTAAAGGCCAAAGCGAAGCCAAGACTACAAAGAAGCAGTGAAGAAACTTAACTGCACAAGTTTCCTCTTCCTTAATCACTCTGTTTTTTTCTGATCCATATGGACAGGAAGTCACTGGAGACAGCTCAACCAAATCAACCTTTGATGGCTCAGCAAAAAAACAAATACATACAAAATAAAGAAAGTAAAGCTATTCATCTTGCAAACAAACTCTGATTCATTCAAACTCTGAAAACATCCCTTTAAGACTACAAAAAAAGAAGAGGTTTAAGGATGTTATGTAACTCTATCTGCCATAAATCATTGCCTTAATAAAGCCATCCTGGTCTTACGCAATCATTTAATTTGGTAGGCGGTCAAACTAAAGTGTAGAATTTGTAGAACTTTGAGCTGACTCATTCCAGCCTAACTGCAATCAGATTATACTGGAAACATCCCATTAACTCATCAACGTTGAATCACCGTGTTGTTCTAGAAAACATCATTGTGGATGTGAGAGGAGATGTTTACAGAGGAAGTGACTGTCCTGACCTTGTGCAAGCGTTGTTATCTAAGACAACACCTTGGAGACGAAAATACACAGGCAGCATTCTCATGATTTCTGGTATAACTCAGTGGAGAATGGTTTTTATTTGTAATGCTGTTTGAATTTAAACACAATGTGTTTCATAATTCCATAATTGAACCTAGGGATCTTGGTAATTCTCGAGTTTGCTTATGTTCCTTCCTCAAGTATGTACTATACATGTATGTATACACGTATGTATGTATTTCAGAATATGTGGAAGTGGATGTGTGGAAGTGGTTAATACTGAAAATGCAATTTTGCATTTAAATCTTGAAAATTTGAAAAGAAAGAAAGAAAATATAGAAATATAGAAACAAAATATGAATAAAACAAAGAAAATATGTTTTGTATGAAACACCACATGCACATGAGTTGCTTTCAGACTTTCTGTAGGATTTTATAGTTTTTAAAATGACAAACTTGACATGTTATTCAGAAAATTCCTGTTTTTTTTGTTTGTTTTGTTTTTTATTTAGGTGTTCTATCACTTCCGGCTCATTTCAGTCCATACACAGAAGGGCGTCAGACAGGATTGGAGACCAGAGAAGATGCGTATGCTGAACTGGAGCTGCGGACACTCGAGCAGGCCTTACTGGCTACATGTGTAGGGAGCATCTCAGAGCTGAGTGAGTATCTAACTTTTTTCCTGTCTGTCTGTCTGGTGTTATCTGTTGATACAATATTACAATTACATCAAAATATATGAAATTTTACCTTGCCTATACCCTATTTGGTCTGGAACAAATAACAAAATAATAGGATTAAAGATTGCCCATATCTCCAAAACATATTGTTTTGCTTGTTTAACCACCATCGAGACATCAGAGACAGCAGAAAATCCCAGTATAACTGGCTGAAATTAGGCAGTTTTTCTCAACAGAGTAACGGGGAGCTCACATCTCTGAAATTGTTGAAACATAATAGGCTCTATCAAATAGGCCCTATGAGTAAGGGATAAAGTACATCCAGTTGTTATCGCAGAATAAAGTCTGACAGGGTTATCAGCAGCCCAACATTGTGTTGTATGAGCCTTCTGCAATAACAACCACCTGGATCTATTTTATTCTGCTTATTACAAGGCAATCTCATGGCAGTTCATACCTTTTTGATTTTGTAGCTAATTTTTATTAATTTGTTTGATCAATTTAGTACGATTTTCTCATCCTCCAATGATGGTTGGGTTTAGGGGTAGGGTTTGGTGCCATGCCTCCTTTAAAATCATACATTGTCCTACGACTGAAATTAGCCACTGCCACAAAACGTAAACGTTAGACAAAAAACATTGTTCTGAGCCATATTAGTTTATTTATGTCTTTATTATTTGGAAAGCTGACTGAAGCAAAAATGTCTGAATAAAGCATACACTAAGCTAAGTATTATTCAGTCACAAGAATGCTCCAAACAGACAAGCATATAAATATGGATGTGAACGTCTTCACTGATGGTCAAGATGATTCAAAGTACCCGGGTGAGCTTGTGTTATTAGTTTCAGCAGTTGTTTTTTGGAAATAAAATACCTTGGAATGTCATGACTGACCAATTAGAATAAAGTACTTCAGAAAGCCATGTAATAATAACCAGTAAACCACATTCGAAATTTAGATAACTGCATTCTGACCTAAAAACCTGATATAGCTTTTTATCTTGACAAAAATGCAGTAATATTTTTCAGTTTCAGTCCTCTGCAATGCCACACACTTTGAGAAATGCTGCAGATGGATGATAAAATGGTAAAGCAATACTGAAGAAACTGTTGTGTAAGATATCAATATAATTTTATTAATATTCAAATATATAAAACTAAACATTTAAGATTAAATTTAACATGTGCAGCAGATAAAACTGTACTATATTTGTTTGGTACACATACTGAACCGAAATACCATTAATTGTGGTTAACAGAATCACAGTGCTTATGTTAACACTCAGGATTGTAGCAAGTTTCGTATAGATACACAATTGCTTGGTGTTATCTCTGCAAACACAACATGGAAAAGGAGATAATGTGGGGGCTCTTTATCTTTCCGGCCTGACTACTCTATTATTTTATGCTCTGAATAAACACCACCGCGTTGTTCCCAAAGAAGAGGCATGTTTATTATCTAAACAGAACGTTCCTGAATGGAAATGGAAAAAAAAAAGACAGGGAAGTCTGGAGAAGTCCTTTGGTGCCTTTAAGGGCATTGTGTATCTGTTTTCTAGATAATTCCTGAAGGAAGTTAAAAGACACACTTCTCAAAGGATTCAACCACCTTAACAAGTCATAATGCCTGACTCATCTGCACTAAAAAGAAACTTGTCTGTCACTACACGATTCCCTAAATAAAAGCAACATCTGGTCTTGGGGTATTGTGGAAAGTGCAAAGTGAAGTAAATGTAATTTAGCTTCATTTTGAAGTGTAAATACAAAGACTACAATGGCTCATTGAGCAAAAGTCTGACTGATGGTTCATTGTACAGTGTTTTAGTTTCCCTCCTCAAATGAGTTTACATTTGAAAATGGGATATTTCCCCTACAGTAAAGGAGTTCCTATGTTGGCATAGGCTGTCTTTTTCTGAGCTGTTTTAACTGTGTTTACCCATCATGCCACAGGCCCATCAGTGACAGGGTTGGCGGCTCACCATTAGAAGGCATGAGTTTCCTTCTGCAAATGCCGAACACTTTGCTGCTTGTCTCCTGCAGCACAAGGACACGTTTATGCAGGCCAAGTGTTCAGTAAGGCACTAGCCACTGCAACACAAACTGAATGAAGTCGATGAGAGTTGTCTTTGTCCACCGCTTGTGAGGTTTGCACCTCCCTATGAGCTCTCATTTAGGTTTGATCCAGCTGTAAGAAGCAGTGGACAGTGGGGCATCTGTACATGCTCAACTGCCATGGAACCCTAGAACTACATACAGTAGAGCACTATCGAAACACAGCCAATCTGAGATGGGATAAATTGGTAAAGGGTAGGGTATGATTTGCTCTTTTGGTACTTTTGACAATGGAAATGGATAAAAATGCATTGTACTGTACTGAGCCATACCACTCAGTGAAAATGGGCCATTAATGAGAGTAACCAAACAAGCTATTGTATTGTTCATTTTATGTACATTATCCCCTTAAGATTGCAATATTTTGATATACACAATATAATTATTTAAACTACAACAATAATTACCATGAGCAGCATTGTCATTGCCAGTCCAATTGAGCTGATCTTAGCCTTCAGGGCAGGCATTGATAACAAAACTCTGAAGTTCCTGATTGCTTCATAAATTCTTCTAAGACCCTTTGTTGGGCCTGGCAAAACACAACAGGGTCCTTATTGCCGCACATTTGCTGTCTTTCAGATAAAACAGAAGACTCCTCCTACCCATAAACCACTAAATGAACCCAAGGGGCTTTTATCACAAATGAAACCCGTTTCCACAACTGGAAGCCTAAACTTTGCTTTTCAAGTTAGCATAGACCAAGACATTAAATGTTGATCAGTGTAAATATTAACTATCACATGCTTAAGTTCCCATTTTTAAGGCTTATTATTGGTGCAATTTTAGGGATTTAATATATTGTGAAACAGTACGCTACATGGGGAAACCATATCAGCAGGTTGGACATGTGTGTCTTTAACATTCGCTTTTCACAATAGTTATGAAAACCAACTTGTGGTATCTGGTTTCAGCTAGTGCCCAGGGTCTTGTTAGCCTTTGCTTCGACTGTGATACATGCATCAATGACAAATACAAATACAAAAAAAAAATCTTTTAGCACCTTTTGAAAATGTAAATCTTTTTCTGCGATACATATTGTGTCATTGAGCTGAATGAGTCATTGAGCTGAACCTTACCAGATGAAATGAATAGTTCTATTTGGAAAGAATTGATCTTTTTAAATTAATTTGGATGATTCTGTCAATCACAAGCATTGATTAATGCAGTAGAGCAAAGATAAAGTGAAATAAACAGTGATTTATGATTTTTTGTGAGGCTAGCAATATTCAGTACACAAATGTAAAATAACACTGTATAGTCTTCATCATATATATAAATAAATACAAAGGATTTTTCTTAGTTACAAACATAATTTCATGCTCTAAACTGCCTTGATATGCTAACATAGTCAGCGGCCTTAAAACATGTGCAGATGCTAAACTTTTTGGTAACTTTATGAATATACTTTGCAATGAGTTTGCACAAATGGCATGTTTTTTTGAACTGTGGCTCCTGGTCAACTATAATCGAGACTCAGCATTAGAGATTCTGCGATGTGACTATTGTGGATGCATACATTGTGATAGCGATGCTGAAATGATATATTGTGCAGGTCTAAGTCTATGATTAATATAAAAATGAGATTGCTTTTAAAAATGATTCAGAAATAACACTAAATATTTGGCCAAACTACTTCAAAAGTTTAATTCTGGTAACATTAATTTTGGACTTTTATAATATCAAAAAGGTTGTACCACATTTAACTTTTTTTACCTTATGTTGAACTAAAAATACCCTTCAAATCTCAACATAATCTTTATATTCAATATATTCAAATGACAATTTAGCTCAACTTGACTTGACTTGATACTAATTGCATGAAGTGCATTCTAATGCAACTTTAATTTACCTCAATGATTGTTCTTATCAAGGTGACCTGGTGTCACGGGCCATGCACCATATGCAGCGCCTCAGTTCTGTCTGCCATGGGCTCAGTCCAGCTCGTCATGCCCGCCAGCAACCCGTTTCCTGGTCTCCAGACGCCCTCCACACTCTCTACTACTTCCTGCGATGCCCTCAGATGGAGTCCATGGAGAACCCCAACCTGGATCCACCCAGGATGGCCCTAAGCAAAGAAAGGTGAGCCTCATTACTGTTCTCTTGCCAATTGCTAATCTCCAATTCACACAATGGTGCTTAGCTAATTATCACCCCCAGACCCCTAATACCCCATTGGAATTTAAGTATACACTATTAAATCCAAAGGCCTCAAGCTACTTTAAAGCTTTTAATTGTATAGTAGAAATGTTTGGGGCTCCTCAGACCCCCGTTCCAGCTGCTGTACCTGGACGTTCATCATAATTGGTTCTTAAAGAGAGGTTTGACTGGGTCATTAGTTTTAAGAATGTCCTAAGGGCAATACCTGCTTGCTAAATGTAAATAAAAAGGTTTATATTATGCATGGTTCAGACACACTGTAAATATTGGTATGTTCTGAGGTACTTTTGGAAGGATGCCTATTTGAGGAAGTTACTGTATGTGCTAAAGTAAAAGGTCACAGCTTTGCTAGCTAGAAGCAAGCAACAAAAATAAGCTACAGTTAGGTCATTTAAGGGGAAAATACACAGTTTTTTCCCCGTGTAAATTAAGTTTTCAATATATTGCGATGTTTTTTGTTGTAATTGTTGTTTATAACTGCTTTTGGATTGAATTATGGGACCTTGATCTTTCCTCTGGCAACTTTTGATGTTAAAAAGATTTAAAAAGTTAATTTTATTGACATTTTAATAGTGATGTGATATATCATGTAAATTACAGTACAAAAACCTGACAATAAACTGCTAGTACTTTTTCTGTTATTGTCAATACATTTACTTCTGTTTTACTTATTTGATATATATTGCATTGATATTATATATAAGTTGAACTTTCAACACCGCAGAGCAGAGATCAAAACCCCATAATGCTATTCATAACCTTGAAAAAAGGAAAATATGAATATTGTGAATCACAAAATACAGAAACTGTTAATTAAATAATTTTTTTCAGTGCACTGCCTCAACATCCTTATAGGGTATACATTTTAGTAATGTACAATGCTACTAATAGCATTGCTCTTTTGCCTACTTTCTTAGCTAATGTTCTTGACTTGTTTGTAAACAACACTGTTCTTTTATGATAAATGGGTGTCACAGGCATCTGAAGGCCATCTTGCTGAATACAAAAACCAAGTAAATTCAGTCTTTTGAAGATGTTTGTGCACGTCATAATTTTTTGTCATAAAGTATGATGCGATCCTGGATTAACATCTATGGTAATCCTGGAACATGATTTTTGTTCGAAATTGTAATCCATACCTATTCCCTACCCCTAAACCCAACCATAACTGTAAATTATTCACAAAATCATTGGAATAATGGTTGGATAACAATCATGTAGAAGTGCATAAACCTAACCGTGAGCCTAAATTTAACATCCAGTAAATGGTAAACACATCCCTTATTTATGATTAACTGTTTGGAAGGTTATTCCAGGATCAACATAGATTTGAATCCAGTAACATGTCCTACTTGGTGAAATCAGGTTGGCGAGATATTTGTTTCCTACTTAGGTGTTTGTTTACATGTTGCAGTTGTGTGTATAATATACGTATGTACTCAATTAGTAGGTTAGGACAAACCTTGATATTGATGGAACACTTGTGTAAGACTTTCAACTAACAAACAACAGTGGAGCTTTACTGCCAAATCAAGGATCTTTCTTAAAGATCATGCCAAAAAAGGTTTCCAGCAATATTGGAGCACTTGTGTAAGTGGAAGCCAAGGAGCAGAATGGGATACAGGTGGTGCTTCATTCCTGGGAATAATTACGGTAAAGGGCTCAGTTGTTATTTAAAGTCTCCTCAACGTTCCTTCTATTGAAAAGTCTATAAAACCTTTGCTTGAAATTAAAACCACAATGGTGCACAGGCCTACTGTGTGGTCTTAACATAGGCCTGTAAACCAAAAGGGGGCGTTACGGATACAACAAAGTCTGGATATGGGAGCTAGATGTTGGTAATAGGAAGTGCTGATTTATGATGGCTGAAGATGGCCTGTGTATCTCCTGCTGAGTGGGTGGAGAGAGAGGGAGGGAAGGGTCAGAGAGGTGAACGGGAGTGCTGGGTGGTAAGTGGTTGCACATCAAGGAGTCACTGTAAGATGAGAGCTGTAAGACAAGACCAACTCTGCTGTACAGAACAGGTTTGATTATTGCAAACCTATACTACTATGACCGTATATATCTGTGGATGAAAAGTCAGTAAGTCAAGTTTGCATGCTAAACAATAACATATGCTACATACAGTTGAAGGCAAAATTATTAGCCTTTTAAAGGGCAACTATGATACATTTGGAAGCTGTTTGGACAGAATTGTGTTTAGGTATAGTGTGTCCACAGTCAAATTGGAGTGATATGAACACAAGTCTCTTTTTAAAAAATTCCTGATGTTAAAATATGATCTAAATCCCAGCAATTTTGAGGTCCACCTCACACCGTGACGTAGCAGTACATTTTTTCCCCACTCACCGATATTAATTGATAGGCATGTATTACTATGTCTCAGTATTAACAATTATAATCATGTACACAAGACAGGATTTGCAAAGAAACTTGGATTAAAATATCTGTTTAACTCTCTCTGATCAAATGCAAAAAAAACCGTAAGTGGCACACTTTGTATTTTTATAGCATTTTGAACTATACTTTTTTAGCTACGTAATACATAACAGCTGTAATAAGCTGCAGAGTGTACACAACTATAAACGAGGACGCTTCAATCAAACAACAGGAGTTTCAATTTGTGGATGTTAAATCTGGTTTATTTTATACAGTAACTTAGCTATAATGGATCTCTATACAGCAGCATATACCCATTGGGTAGGCATACTGTCACATTTGCCATTAGTAGATGAGTAAAAACAGCACAACATGTTAAGTGTGTGTGTGTGTGTGTGTGTGTGTGTGTGTGTGTGTGTGTGTGTGTGTGTGTGTGTGTGTGTGTGTGTGTGTGTGTGTGTGTGTGTGTGTGTACTTCAATATTTGTGACTGTGGTTCTGTTTCATTGTGTCTGAGACTTTCTGTCTTTTTGCTGCTTTTTTCTTGACATCCGACCCTGGTTTTTCTTCTCTGAAGCGACATGCTAAAAGAGTGAGTGGGAAAAACCAGCTCATTTTCATTTAAAGGCACAGACACCAAAACAGCTACAATTCCTAAAAATGGACATTTTCAACAAAGAATAAAAATAATGTGATTGGGTATTTTGACACGAAACTTCACAGACACTTTCTGGAAACACAAAAGGCCAAAAAGGAGCCCTTTAAATTATATCCCAGGTTTAAAAAAGAGAAGCTTTTTTGTAAAACATATTTTAAACATATCATTTTAATTACTAATTTCTTTGTCTTTGCCAAAATGATGTAGTAACAAAATATGTTACTAGTTATTTTGCAATATATTCAGCTTTAGGTGTAACTTAAAAGCTTAACTAGGTTAATTAGGCAAGTCATTGTATAACAGTGGTTTGTTCTGTAGCCAGTTGGGAAATGTTTTTTAATATTGACCTTAAAAATTATTTTAAAAAGTAAAAACTGCTTTTATTCCAGCAATAACTGCTTTTATTTATTGTTTTCCTGAAGAAAACAAATAAGATAGGAAATACTGTGAAAATATCCTTGCTCTATTCAACATAATTTCTGAAATATTTGAAAAAAGAATACAAATTTCACAGCTAATAACTGTATATAGAAAAAGATGCTGTTGTGTATCGTCATTGGTCAAATAAACATTTTTATTTGCAAGGGGTTATAGGTAATGTCTACCTGGTATATTTACCCTAATAATTCAAGAAAAATAATATTAAATGCAACAACTTTGAAAGAACTGTAAGAGCATTAATTAATCTACATGCAGTTATTCCTTGAAGCGAGGTCTTGTGAAACTGCTGCTTATATAACACACATTTAAAAGTCACTTATCAGTATAAAAAGACCATTTGATAAAATCTCAGAGGTGGGCTCAGAGGTGGTTTTCTATTTACACATGATTTTGGATTCAATCAAATATATAAAATAATGCACCCATTTAAATAACGCGGAGATTAATCACCATCCACTGCCAAACCACTCTAAATTCCTGGCTAGAAAACCACAGCATTTAATATGCAACGGCCATAGAGTCGCCTGCCAGATGCTAGTGTTTGTATATGACTCAGAGACTTCAACGTAGACTTATATATGTTTATAGCAAAGAAAGCAGCCATGCGGTCTCAATAGTGAACTCTTAATCACTGTTACACATCTCTGGTGTAATCTAGTCATGTTAGAGGCTTTAACACGTGCGTGAATGTCTGTGCATGTTACGGTCCGCCAAATTAGCCCAAAGTGCTTTACAGTTTCCACAAGCCCTGATTAGCCAAGCATTGATGTAGGCTGAAACTGAGCTCGGATTTCGGGTCAAAGGCCATAGGTTGAACTTGAGCCCTTGAATCAGAAGCACAGGTCATTTTTGAGGGCCAAAGGAACAAGGGACAGAAGGACACAGAAAGACGTTTGTTTTACACTAGCAAAACACTCTGACAAGAGAACAAAGCCGAGGTTGTAAAAATGTCGAGGAGCTTAAATTTCATGCTGGTTTTGTTTTCCGTTCATAAAAGCGAAGGTCAGAGGAGTGGACTGTGTGTCAGAAGTTAGGACTTGAGTAGATGTGTCTGAAATTGTGGCTGATACTTGTAGTACTAGCATTCTGTGTCTCTTATTCCATGAAGGAAATTAGCTTACAGGCATAGTTGTGTATTTGGATTTTACTGCTGTACATAAACAGTAGCTGTTAAATAGCTGCCAGAAGTGCCAACATCATACAAATGGATGGTCTTCCTCAGATGTTTTAAATGAGTAGATTATAAATACAATGTAAAGTAAATTAATTAATAAAACAAAAATTAAATCATTGGTAATACTTTACTCCGAAGGGGTGTCTATAAGAAACCTTTGTAATAATGACATGAAATTTTCATGAACATGAGCTTTTAATGCAAAACTGTCATTCTCATGCCATTTGAGCAATTTTATGACAACTTGACATAATACATCCTACCTTGTCTTTATCTTTGTCACAACAACTTGACATTACCAAGACAACATAAATGCGCCATAAACATGACTTTCAGGATGCCATTATATGTTATGAATTTAAAACAGTGTCATTATTTTATTTGACCTCAACTAGAGTGGAACAAATTGAATTTATCATTAAAATGTCACTGAATATTAATGATGCTGTTATAAAATTATTTGATTAAAAAATATTTGACATATTTAATAAAAAATATTAATGATATATTCATTTTGTTCCCTTGAAAGGAGTGATAAAAATGATTCATGACACAATTATAATGGCCTCATGCCAATCATGTTTATGACAGATTTATGACAAGTTATGCTGTCTTAGTTATGCTTATTATGATAGCGATGAACAGGTTCTATATCAAATAGGCCCTATAAGTAAGGGATAAAATACATCGCAGCATAAAGCCACACAGGGTTACAGCAGCCACTGTCTCACGGCAATTCATAACCTTTTGATTTATAGTGGCTAATTTTTATGAATTTGCACAATCTCTTTCGTACAATTTAGTATGATTTTCTCAACCCACAATGACGGTTGGGTTTAGGGGTGGGGTTTGATGCCACACCCCCTTTTTAAAAACATAGCACATTTTCGTACAACTAAACTCATATGAATTCGTACAAATTAGCCAATAAACTGACAAAATGTAAAATAGTTACATTTCCTCATGATATCAGACTGGAGAGTGTTATGAACACCCCTTCAAGTAAAGTGTTACCAAATAGTTTAGAGGTCTTGGTGACGAAATCCTTTCCAGTACATATTTTTATAGAGATATATGCAATGCCATAAACATTTCCTGTGTGAGTCATTAGTGTACTGGCTATATATATATATATATATATATATATTCCCCACACAAAAACACACTTGCAGATATGCAATCAAATCCTTGTATGCACTTACAGATATCAACTCCCCCAACACCGTAAACCCCCTCTTTTGACCGACCAAAGTAAACACACTTAGGACGCTGCAATCTATTAGTCTCAACAGCAGTTTTAAGAGCCTTAGCACTTGGAAAATCCCCTTGATCAATACAGTAGGCAACTGCAATTGCTTCTCTAAACTATTTTAGTGAATGTAAGTGTTTGTTAAGCATGCTCTCTTTCTGCCTATTCCCTCACTTTCCCATGAAGATCTTTCCTTATGCTTGGATTAAGGTCAGGCTGTTTTACAACCACAAGTCAAACAAATGTTGCTAAACCTCATCTTTCTGGCTCTAGGCGTTACTCGGCTCCTGGCTTGCAAATAAACCGTGCTTTAAGTTTTATCTTTGGTTTTGTTCAGACAGGCAGATAAAATCTGATATTTTGTCATGTCCTACCCAAATCTGTTGTTTGTAGAAAAAAAAGAATAAGACTTTTTTCAGTTTATACTGCAGCAAGCAATGTGAATGAATGCATGAAAAGATATAGTTAAGCAGATGCAAATATTTAGTCAAATAACTGCCCACCTGATTTCTAATTGAACCATTTTTATGACTAAAATCTTTTATTGTTACAAAGGTCATTATCATTTTGAATTTTTAAATTAGTTTTTATTACAATATTATTAAACTTCAGTTTACTTTTAGCTCATTTTTAGCTCATTGATGGTTTTGTTAGTTTTTGTTTAGGTTTTAGTTTTTGAACACATTTAGTTTATATATATTTAGCTTCAGTTTTAGTAATAATAGTTTAACAGAGTAAAGAGAACACTTTCAGTGTCGACCAGATCAAAGTTTATCGTTACATTGACTCTTGTGCTAACCTCTTAGTATTAAAAGTAAACTAATTGTTTGAACAAACATAAATGCAACAAATAAAAGTAAAAATTACGACGAATTCAGGCAAAATTCTTTATATTAAAAATCATACTATATATACAGTCAAACATGCCTGGTTTACTTTTGTTGGCAAATAAAGAAAAGATAGAACACATGTTTTATGGTTAAATAAACAATACATTTTTCATATGGCCTCACAGTGGCGCAGTGGGTAGCGCGATCGCCTCACAGCAAGAAGGTTGCTGGTTCGAGCCTCGGCTGGGTCAGTTGGCATTTCTGTGTGGAGTTTGCATGTTCTCCCTGTGTTGGCGTGGGTTTCCTCCGGGTGCTCCGGTTTCCCCCACAAGTCCAAAGACATGCGGTATAGGTGAATTGGGTAAGCTAAATCGTCCCTAGTGTATGAATGAGTGTGTGTGAGTGAGTGTGTGTGGATGTTTCCCAGTGATGGGTAGCAGCTGGAAGGGCATCCACTGCGTAAAACACATGCTGGATAAGTTGGCGGTTCATTCCGCTGTTGCGACCCCAGATTAATAAAGGGACTAAGCCGAAATGAATGAATATGTTTTTATACATCAGGCGATTGATTGATGTGTTTGGCCGTAAAAACACCATCTACAGGTGTTTATCTAAACAACTGCAAGTCAGATTTTCCAATGCTATCTCACTAATTCATATGAATTTGTACAATCTCGTTTGTCCAATTTAATAAGATTTACTCATCCGCCAGTGACGGTTAGTTTTAGGGGTGTTTTTTTTTAATCTTACATTTTCATACAATTGAACTCATATGAATTCCTATGAATTAGCGTAAAAACGTAAATAGAAACGTTTCCTCATGAGATCAGGCAGGATTTTCCATCACTAAATGAGTGCTTATGAATCCTGAAAACTATTATTTATTTTTGCTAATTATTGTTTAGTTTTTCTGTGACTGTTGTTAGTTTCATTTAGTTTCAGTTTTTCATTAATTGTGATGTTTTTATCTTTATTTAATTTAGTTCATGAAAATGTTTCTGACCAATAGTTTTAGTCCCTGTCCACACGAACACAGGTATTTTCAAAACCACGTTTTTTTCTATGCGGTTTCACTGCTTGTCCACACTGAACTGAAACTGAAACGTTCTGAAAACTCCAGCCAGGGTGAAGTTTTTCTGAAACTCAGAAACTGAAAACTGAAACTCGGGTACAGTGTGGTCGTGTAGACATTACAACCGGAGTTTTCTCTTCATGACGTTAGCATGCACAGGGTTTTCAAAGCGGGGAAAACGAAAGTGGGGAAAACAATAAAAATACTCATGTACGTGTGGACATGGCCTTAGTTTTCGTTTACTAAAATAACCTTGGTTTTCAGAATGAACTTCTACACAGAAGGGGTCGATAGAGTTTCCTTCAGATATTTACATCACAGAAAAAGACAGGAGACATTTGAGCTAATGTCCACTTAGACAATATCACAATAGTGTTCCTTGTGTCAACACTGAGAAAACAATATCAACTGACCCAGTATAAAGCAAACACCTGACAAACAAACCAGAATTTGATGCATTGTCTTTGTATCTTCAAAATTTAAATTTAGCTTCTCTAAATTTAGCTTTACCCTCAGATGTTTCACACTTGAAACCTGACTTCAGACTTTGAATTTTCTTTTGAACCAAAATGGCTCCCATCAAGTTGTCACCCGCAAAGCTGATCTGTTTGTTGGGGCTGAGCGCGTCTGTGGGTCTCAGGAGATTGGTTTCTCTGTTGTGCATATCTTGTGTGTTTAATGAGCTTCACGCTCCTCTCAATATGTCTCATTTGCATGTCTTGCTGGGCTGACAGACTCTCGGCGGGACTTCTTTGCTTTTTTGTTTGACGTCACTGTGTTCCTGCTGTGGGAGATGAATTTTCACGTTGCTATCTCTAAGCCCACTGTCTCTCAGGATTGGCAGGGAGACAAAACACAACACCACACTATTAGCTGGGAGGATCCTCATCTTCTTATCTAAGTTTTATTTAGAAAAAAAAGATTAGATTAGGATTTGAAAAAAAGGGATACTAAGCATGTATCAGTGCCTGGTGATGATAATTCATGGTTCCAGCTTACTTGGATGCTAAATACAGCTAACTAATGGCGGAGCAGCTGAACAGTTACAATACACCTCCCCTTTTTTGGTACAGATAGCTTTTTATGGTGACGGTAAAGAAGTTACTAATACTTCAAGAATGGCTGTTGTTTGTCTACAGACCTTTAGAAGCATGCGACTGTACCTGTGTATTTGCGATGTCTACCAACAGGAGCTAGCCTCTGCCTTACAAAAAAAAACATGTCTTTAGATAGTTAAATTGTAGTAACCATGCTTTTTTGTGCATTGACTTCCATTTGTATAACCAGCTTTACTATAAATACCATGGTGGTGTTTGTAGAACCATAGTTTATTTGTGGTTACCATAGTCAACCATGGTAACCACAAATTAACTATGGTTTTGCAAATCTAAGCGTAGTTTTACCATGGTAATTGGTTTGAAACTGTGGTTATACATATGGAAGACTGCACCAAAAAATATTGTTACTACAAATTTACTATTAAAAAAAAAGATTACTTTTCATAAGTGCTTGACACCTAGGGATGATTTTACTTTTAAAGGACTAAACCGAATCTAATTTTTCATTTACTTTGTTGATTTTTAAAAGCCAAAACAATGAAATATTAGATGATGATGATGATGATGATGATGATGATGATGATGACGATGAGGATGATGATGATGATGATGATGATTAATAATCTGAATATAGTATATTATTATATAATCATCATTTCATTTATTCTTTTTAGAAGCATGGACAAGATGGTCTGATTTAACTTTTTTTTTCAGTTGAAAAATATAACAACAATAATAATATATAAATAATGTTATTATTGTACAATTTTTACAATTGTTAATTTTCTGTTTTCCAAACATTCTCATCAAATCCATTCTTTGTTTTCTGATAAAACGTTTAACGTCTACTAATTAGTGCTGGGCAAAGATAAATTGCAATTACTCCTACAACATAAAAGTTAGTTTTATCATAATATATGTGTATTATATACATGTATTATGTATGTGATATACAAACAAATACATAGAAACCAAACTATACAAAGTAATTTTGTTACATAGATATTTAAATTTATATATAATTTGACGATTGTGCTATTAATATACAATGTATATCTGAAATACATTTTGTGTAAAGTTTATAAAATAAGTCAAATTCATTCAGACAACCCAATTTAAATAATATAAAAAAATGGATGTTGAAACTTTTGATTTGATTGTATAGTATACTCTCTATCTGGGCTCAGCAAACAGCCCATAACTGTCTTTATGTCAAGAAGCTTGCATACAACAACACACTCGTGTCTGGTGGGAGTGTGCTCAAGCTGCTGAAAACAACACACTTTTAGCAGCTGTATCTCATTCAGCATGAATTCCTTGATATGACAGGCTGCTGACAGACATGGCCCATCTCAGTGATAGCTGTGCTTTCTCATTGCGCAAGCACTTTTTTTTTTTTTTTTGAAACGCTAGCAGATTTAGTGTGGTGTGGCTCAACTTGTTTTATACAACTGGAGCTCCTACCAGAATTGTTACACATGTGCACACACACAGAGATACATATTTACTTGTGCATCTGAATGAGAACATAATGTATGTAGATAGTAGATTCATTCTAATCCACATTCAATAACACTAAAATAAAAAAAAGTTTCAGTATTAATAGCATAAATAGATTGGAAAGAAAAACAGTTTCTACCCTTTTCCATTGCCATTCCCAGGCCTTTCCTGCTTCTCCCCCCGCTGATGGAGTGGATGCGTGTAGCCATCGTTCATGCGGAGCATCGGCGAAGCTTATTGGTGGACAGTGATGATGTCAGACAGACAGCACGACTACTCCTGCCTGGGCTGGACTGTGAGCCCAGACTGCTGAAGTAAGACAAATAAAAATTCAAAAACTTTTCTAACTGGCAACCAACATTCATTTCCAATACATTTGGGATGATAATCAAGTAAAGAAAATCCTCTAGACATGCACTAAACAACCAGTTAGACATTTCCTATATAAAAAACAGAAAGCAACTGCATAGCAACAGTTAAGTACTCAGAAAAGCTAAGCAACCATATGGCGACTACTTTGAACCACTTATCTATGATATAGAGCATTATAGATACAGGAGTGTATATAGATCAATGCTTGGAACACTTTAGCAACTGCAAAGAAACTTGATCACAGCTGATGATGACACACTGTATAAACTGAACGGTAATATTGCAAAACTGACACACAGAGGACAAATTTTCACGCTGTTTATTAGTTTTGGATTTAGCGACATGTGATGAAAAAAAAGCTAAAAAAGAGAACTGAATTATACAAAGGTACATGGACCAACTGCATAACCACAACTAGTTACTCAGAACACTTAAGCAACTGTATAGCAACAAGTAATTACTCAAAACCCCTCAGCTACCAAATACCAACCAGCCAAAATACCTTAGCAAACCCTCAGAATCGCTTAGCAACAGTGTAGCAATGCCCTAGCAACCACCCAAAATACCTTAGCAACGCTTTCTAACCACTCAGAACAAGTCAGAGTTGCACTGCCTTAATCACCACTGACAAAAACAGTAGCTGAAACAGTATTGCGGTACCTGTGACATCCAAAACTACCACCCACTCTGGACAGCTTAGCAACGGTATAACAGTGCCCAAGCAATCCATTTATAACACTTTAGCAATACATAGATCAGCTTAGCAAATGCACAATAATGCTCCAACAATCACTCAGAACACCATAGCAACTGCATGGACATGAACAAGCAACTTCCAAGTAACAACAATAAAATAGCAGTGACCCAAAACACCTTAGCAACTAGTCAGAACCGCTTAACAATTGCATAACAACACTTCACAACTTAAGAACAACCTAAAAATTGCATAATAATGCTCTATCAATTGCCCAGAATAACTTATCAACATCTCAGCAATCACTTGACCACCTTAGCAACACCTGGAACAGTGTATTAACTACATGAAAACACCTAAATACTTATACTAATATCTATGTAGCTATGTAGCGTACTCTTGCTGCCACTCAGCTCTAGTAAAAAATTTTTTTTAAAAGCATAGAAACAGCATGGCAATCAACTAGTAAGCCTCAAGTAATAACAATTAAGCAGTCACCCAAAACACCTTAGCAACCAGACATTACAGCTTAATAACTGCACAACAATGCCCTAGCAACCACCCAAAATACTTGAGGAACACCTAGAATATCTTAGATACTGCATAGCTATGCTCTAACAACATGTCAGAATAGCTTAGCAACAGCTTAGTAATATCCCAGCAATCGCCTGACCACCTTAGCAGAATCTAGAACAGTTCATTAACTGCATAAAAACACCTCATTACTCTGACTATCTTAGCAACTATGTAGCATGCTCTGGCTACCACTCAGCTCTAGTAAAAAAAAAAACAGCCTAGAAACAGCATAGCATGGAACTAGCAAGCTACAAGTAATAATCATTAAATAGCAGTCACCCAAAAAACACCTTAGCAACCAGTCAGAACAGCTTAACAATTGCATAACAATGCCCTATCAACCACCCAGAATACTTTAGGAACACCTAGAATATCTTAGAAACTGCATCGCAATGCTCTAACAACATGTCAGAATAGCTTATCAACAGCTTAGTAATATCACAGCAATCGCCTGACCACCTTAGCAGCATCTAGAACAGTTCATTAACTGCATAAAAACACCTCATTACTCTGAATATCTTAGCAACTATGTAGCATGCGTTAGCTACCACTTAGCTAGTAATAACTAATAAGCTAAATGACTGCACGATAGCAAGGCTGTGGCATCCATTTAAAACAGCTTAGCAACGGCATAGCAATACCCTAGCAACCACCTAGACTGTGTTTACATTGAAAAACAATGTAAAAGTAGCACATTGGAATAGAATAGCAAGTTCTGTGGGAATAAGCCCTAACACTAATTCAATACAATTTAAAATAATATCAACAGACTTTTAAACATTGAAAAAAAGTCAAGCACTTAAAGTGTCACAGAGCTTAATGTATTAGACATGATCTCACACTGCCTCCATAAATGTGACTTTCCATCTTACTGTATTAAAGCACTGGCAAAGACCTTATGCATACCTCAGATATTTAGTGATCCTCACACTGAGGTCAGACCTCAGGCTTATTCTTAATGACTTGAAAACACTTGAGGAAAATACGGCACTCCACCCATGAAAACACGTAATGAACACCACCACCACCTCTTTTCCCCACTTACTTTCTTCAAATCTATTTGTCCATGTTTTTAACTCTTCTTCTGTCATTTGTAGGCCCGAGTGCTGTTTTAGTTCCTTCAGGCGGCTGGATGCCAAAGCCGCCACAGATAAGTTCCAGCTGGACCTCGGCTTCCGCATGCTCAACTGCGGCCGCACTGATCTGATTGGCCAGGCCATTGAATTGCTAGGGCCAGATGGTGTCAACAGCATGGATGACCAGGTACCGTGAGATCAGAACCGAAAAACCAGACATTAACACCACCTGTCAGCACCTAAGACCAAACGATACATCACTCTGTTACATTGATATCATGTTTTGGGTCCAGATGTCAAATTCTCTTTCTGCATCTGTGGCAGGGTATGACCCCGCTGATGTACGCCTGCTCGGCTGGAGACGAGGCTTTAGTCCAGATGCTGATTGATGCTGGAGCCAATCTGGATGTAGCGGTATGTACCACCACTTATGGTCTCGGTTGCTATTTTTTTGGGGGGGTGGTAAGTGTTAAGGTTAAAGTTAAAATTCTATGTGGCAATATGCTTATACATGTACATATATACGTTATAAATTATATAAGTTCAACAGCTTGGTAGATTATAAATGATTAAATCGCTTAAGAGGGCTAGTAATAATGACTTTAAAATGGTTTTAACATTTTTTAAAACTGCTTTTATTCTAGCTGTAATAAAACAAATAAGATTTTCTTCAAGAGAAAAAAAAATATTATAGGAAATACTGTGAAAAATTCCATAATCCATTAAATATCACTAGATAAATATTTGAAAAATAATAAATATTGCACAGGAGGACTAATAATTTTGACTTTAACTGTATATGAAAGCTGTTGGTCTTTTGTTTTTAGGTACCCATGTGCTCTCCCAAATATCCTTCAGTTCATGCAGACAGCCGCCACTGGGTGGCGCTCACATTTGCTGTGTTGCATGGTCATATATCAGTAGTGCAGGTAAAGAGCTGTTTATTTTATTACATTTTTTTGTTATTTTCCTCCCAAGCACAAAACATGTTCCACAGCTGATTCTAAAGATTGCATTAGATCTGTCAAGCATTAAGGTTAAGTGTTCTGCTTGGTAAGAAGGTGACGAAGCATAAATGGTAAGGTTGAAAGGAAGCAGAAGAAATTTGGAAAGTAAAGGTTATGTTTATGCAAGAAACGCATACGTTTTAAACCACTTAAGTTCTGCTACGGTTACACCTGGCATTCACACTCCACCAACATCTTTAACTAGCAAAAATGGAGCATTTTGAAAATGCTCAAGACCTCCTTTTAGTTTGAAATTGCAGAGGTTGCATTTCAGTGCTAGTGGATTTAAATGCTGACTTTTGAAAATGGAGACTGGGCTACCCACAATTACTTCCTCATTTGGTCTTTCAGAATCAAGTTTCATAATAAAATGCACCCTAAATCTAGGATGAAACTGATTTTAACCTTAGTATAACAACATATTTACACTCAACTGAATCCTTTAAGTCATAGTGACAGGCAAACTTCCCTTGCTCACATGATTGAATTAATCAGTAAATTGTCATTATAATATTACTGTACAAGAAGGATATGATACAACTGATATTCATGTTGCAATAGTTATAGTTTAAGGGCGGAACGGTGGCTCAGTGGTAAGCACTTTTGCCTCACAGTAAGAAGGTTCGAGTCCTGGCTGGGCCAGTTGGCATTTCTGTGTGGAGTTTGCATGTTGTTTGTGTGGGTTTCCTCTGGGTGCTCCGGTTTTCCCCCACAGTCCAAAGACATGCGCTATAGGTGAATTGAATAAACTAAAGTGGCCGTAGTGTATGAGTGTGTTTGTGAATGCGAGAGTGTATGGCTGTTACCCAGTGCTGGAATAGTTGGCAGTTCATTCCGCTGTGGCAACCCCTAATAAATAACAGACTAAGCCAAAGGAAAATTTATGATTGAAGTATAGTTTAAATTGAAAGACAATTAACATAATAATGTACCATTATTAATATAAATTGATAAATTCTAAAATCTATTTATATTATGTTAGATTATACACATGTTTCATTTAGGTATACTCAAATTATTGTACTAGTAATACTTGCAAATGTACTGTCTATTCTTCTTGAGACCTTTTTTTTATTATACTCTATAAAGCAAATTTTTTTTACTTCAAGTATTGTGAAATATACTACAAGTGATCTTAAATTAGACTATACTTGAATTAGACTGTACTTCTCCATACTTGTCACTGCAAGCCACCCTTCAGTATATTTTTAAGTACATCACTGATAAGGACACATAAAGTAGACTGAGAGTATAGCATTTTACTTTTATAGCGTATATAGAGTATAACATTTAGTTTACAGCAAATATACCATGCTTAGCGTAAATGAGCACACCCCCTTTGACAATGAACATTTTTATCCATTTCTCAGTGAACATAGGCAATATTTTGGGTGCATTGATACAAATGAGTTTATTAAACAGTTATATTCATTGAAATAATAGTTTAGTCATCTGACATCTTTAGGAATAGCAAGATAATACATTTAAACTCAAACGAGTTATTGTAAAAAAAATGAAAAATTACAAACTATAACATTTCAGCTATTTATCGAATGCATTTATTTACTGTTTATTAACATTTGATTTCATATTTCCCCAACATATTAATTTGGGTGCATTAATTTCTGGTCTCTGATCTTTTTTTGTTGTTAGATTAGTTCCAGCTTTGTCTTTGGTACTGACAAATCTAGTGTATATACATACATATATATTATTGTAAAGCATCTTATAAAATAATAATTTAAAAGAGAGATCTGTGATGGAGTGTAATCATTTATGCTGAGCACTGTATATATGCAGGTCAATTTATTTTATTTATTTTTTGTTAAGGGTCTAACATTTATTACAAAAGTTGTAGCCACAAAAAGTTCCAATCTTTTGTTTACAGTCAGCAATGCATTTTGCTTTGATTTCTTTCTCTCTCTAGTAAATAAATATTGAACATGTCATGTTTTTTCCTAGGAATAATATTTCTAAAGCATAACATGGAATTGAACCAGATTTTGGTAAAAACACAAACAATACAAACATAAAAATAATAAAATAATATGTGTAATAACAATGGAATGACACAAAGATAAAGTACTGAACTACTGAAACGTATTTATTACTTTGAGTTTTTCACAGAGTGTAAAAATCTTGATGGTTCTGTGGGTCTTGTCTATCAAATCTGATCTTTTTTTGTATTTTCTATTTGATTCAAGTCAAGTGATTGGCTGGGCCATTCTACAGCTTGATTTTTTTTCTCATAAATCATTTGAGAATTTCCTTGGCTGTGTTTTGGTTTATTGTCTTGCTGAAATGTCCACCCTGGTTCCATCTTCATCATCCTGCTAATGTAGATGTTGAACTGAAGCAGCTAATATTAATTTACAATGAGGAAGGGTAAAGGGTTGCTGAAGAACTACTGAGAACTTTACTTGAGAACTTTACTTGAGAACTGGGCTTTTACTGTCTTTCTACACCTTCCTTTCTTCATGTGTTCAATACTTTTTCCCTGTGTCATTTCATTTTATTACACATAACTTCATTTGTAAACAAATTAGTTTTGTTTTCTTTACATATATGGATTTCTTTGGTTGCTATCATCATCCAGTGAACAATTCAAGTCAACAGCACCTTTAGAAATGTGTTTTCTGAGAAAAATAATGACATGTTCAATACTTATTTTCCGCACTGTATGCCTGTATCTTCAGCTTCTACTAGATGCTGGGGCGAATGTAGAAGGAGCAGCGGTCCGTAACGGACAGGAGAACAATTTTGAGACGCCTCTCCAGTTGGCATCTGCAGCAGGTGTGTGTAGCACGACTCCCTCACGTATGTCAGTCTCTCCCAATTTCCACCAGCTCAGATTTACCGCCTGCTTGGGAAGGCTGATCACTCCCATCCCAAACAGGAATCCCTAAAAAATATGGCCCTGTTTTGGCAGACAAAAGCCAAACTGTACAAGCCACAAACTATACAAGACTTGACTGAATTGGGTCAGGAAGATGTGTTTCACCACAGTTCATAGCCTTCGGTTGAAAACCTTTACAAATGAAGAGGACAATAGGTTCTGCAGCCTTTAAAGACTTTTTTCATATTTAGTATGTAAAAATGATGGTTTTAAAGTTCTTTACCAGTATCCTAGAGAAAAATAGGCCAGATATGGTAGTAGGTTAGATACTGGAGGATAGATGGAAGGATGCCACATACTTTTTCCTTAAAGTGATAATATAGTTCACCCAAAGATGAAAATTTTGTAATTTACACACCATTGACTTCCATAGTAGGAAAAACAAATACTATGGAAGTCATTGGTTACAGGTTTCCAACATTGTTCAATATATCTTTTGTGTTCAACAGACCAATAAATGTATAATAATAATAAACTGCATGGTTTAGAAAATGTCAAGGGTGAGTAAATGACAAAAGTTTCATTTTTAGGTGAACTATCCCTTTAATATCCCAATGACATGACCTATATAATATATAACTGCAGATTAACTATGCTTATGTATAACAACTTTACCTATTAAAAGCTATTAGTTACTAATTAATAAAAAGTAATTAGCAACTAAAAGGGACTAAGCCGAAAAGAAAATTAATAAATGAATAATTAGCAACTAATAAAGTTATGGTAACTAATAACTGAACTTTTCTGATAACATTTTTGATGCAATACAATACTATCTTTTGTAAAGCTGCTTTGAAACAATTGTGAAAAGCGCAATACAAATAAACTGGAATTGAACTAAATACCTCACAGTGACTGGGCAGGTCAAGGTTCTGAACTTCAATAGGCATTGTAAATTGTAAATTTTAGTAGGTCATGATTCAGTTGTCAGAATTTTAAAGAAAGTGCAGTTGTTTTTGGTCGAGGGCATGTTTAAGAGCTCTAATTACTGTATGTTTTTGCACTACTTCTTTCTCTTTAATCTCAAAAGATCAAGGATGAGTTGATTCCTCATGACACGACCCATCTAATATCATTACAGTAATGATCATGAATTGTGCTCTTTTTCTTTTATTGTGGTTCTCTCTCATTTATTTTCCATTTAGAATGCAGAGCCATGAAATCTCACCATCTGTTTTTCCTTTTTCCTCTGGTCACTTTATTCCTTGCGCAATCTCACAGGGAATTACGAGATGGTTAGTTTACTCCTGGCACGGGGTGCGGACCCCCTGTTGAGGTCCCAGTACAGTAACACACTGACATCATCGCTCTATGAGGACATGAACTGCTTCAGTCATGCTGCCGCCCATGGCCATAGGTAATATCATCATCATCCCCCCACAGCATGGAACAGATCATATTAACACAAAGTTCAAGTACACACTGCCCCCCTAGCCAGCTACAACTATAGTAATAAAGATTTATTTTGTTTAGGCCTAAAAAGATCATTCTTATATGTATATGTATATATATGTATATGTATATATATGTATATGTGAATATATGTGAACGGCCCCATAAGCGGCCCCATAAGCAGCTACACTTCTCTTTGCACGCTCTTTTACGCTCAATAAAATCAAATTAATGTCTGTATTTCCACTTGAAGAAGTAACCACTCTCGTCAGCAACCATTTTAGCTCTCGTTCTCCAGTAATTTAAAAGCACATGCTTATTAAATTTTGCAGCAAAAAATGTGATGTAAAGAAGCATTTTTTTTATTCCAAAAACTATATTTGTATTGTAAGTAACGCAATTACTTTGACTTTAGTAACTGTAATCAAATTACATAAATTTAAAATGTAATTAGTTACATTACTGCATTCCTCAAAAATGGAATTAGAATACAGTAATGTGTTACTGTGGAACGCGTTACACCCAACTCTGGCACTAACCAACAGTCTTGTGCTCTTGACTTATCAATGACCAAGACAACCATATGTTCTGGATACAGGCCGGATCCAAGATTATGTGAACCTTGTGATAAAGAGTCAAATTACAGTGTTTTTTGGGAGGTGTTTCTAACTCCGGTTGCCCTCATTAATGCAGCCTAATAATCCTTTAAAGGATTTGAAATCTCAAAATCTAGAAGTAAAGAGCAGATTTTGAAGAGTATGGACATACAGTTAGTATTTACCACAATGGAACCAAGGAGTGAAGTAGGAGAATCCGCATAATAAAGTAAAAAATCAGGGAGAACTGTACCGATAATACATCAATAATCTTATTTTGATCTCAATCTTTATAATTAGATTCACTTCATAACATGTGAAGCATCACTAATTATGGTTTTGTATTTTCTATCAATCTATTTATGTGACCAATAATTAATTCTCTCTCCAACAAGCATTCTGTTAAATCTACTTACACATATATCCATCATTACTGAAGAAGAATTATGTTTGGGGTTTTTTCAGGAATGTTTTGAGGAAGCTCCTCTCTCAGCCTCAGAAGGTGAGGGAAGACGTGCTCTCGCTGGAGGAGATCCTGGCAGAGGGTGTTGATGGCGAGACGCAGGCGTCTGGCCGGAACGGACATTCACTACCACCTCCTCCATCCCCTAACCTCAGCCTGGTGTCAGAAGATGCCCTGCCCAAGCTATGCAAGACCCGTATGAAAGCTTTGCAGGAGGCATCATTTTACAGCGCAGAGCATGGCTACCTGGATGTCACCATGGAGCTAAGATCACTGGGTAGGGTATTGAGTTACAAAAAATATTACATAAGTTTAAAAAAATAAACATACTTTATTTAAATTTTTAAATGGGTAGATCACAAATAGGCAGTGAAAAAGCTTTTTTTGTAAGATATGCTTTTTAAAGAAATACATTTTATATTATTATTCATTCATTTCGGCTTAGTCCCTTTATTAATCTGGGGTCACCACAGCGGAATGAACCGCCAACTTATCCAGCATATGTTTTACGCAGCGGATGCCCTTCCAGCTGCAACCCATCACTGGGAAACATCCACACACACTCATACACTAGGGACAATTTAGCTTACCCAATTCACCTATACCGCATGTCTTTGGAGTTGTGGGGGAAACTGGAGCAAACCCAACACAGGGAGAACATGCAAACTCCACACAGAAATGCCAACTGACCCAGCCGACGCTCGAACCAGCAATCTTCTTGCTGTGAGGCGATCGTGCTACCCACTGCGCCACTGTGAGGCCCTATTATTATTATTATTATTATTATTATTATTATTATTATTATTATTA
>CAIGQW010054506.1:7000009-7018201 GCA_903798125.1 Danio choprae
ATATATATATTGCTATACATGTAATAACGATGCAATATATAATTACTAGTGTTGTGTAAAGATACTTAAAAAAAAGTAAGCACAAAAATATTATATTCTGTTATGAATTTACCCTTTACCCTCCTAAATGAATGAACTCACCCTCATGTCATTCCAATCCCCTGAGACCTTCATTCATCTTTGGAACAAAAATGTAAATATTTCAGATTAAATCCGAGAGCTCTCTATCCCTCCATAGACAGCAAGGGTTGTAAGATGTTCAAAGTCCAGAAAAACAACCAAAAACACTGTCAAAACATTCAATGTGACTTCATTGATTCAACTGCAATCCTACGAAGCTCTAAAAACACTTCTGTTCGCCAAAAATAGCTTTGTTCCATGTCCTCTCAGGTCCCGGTGCATGTTTACTACAGTCAATAAGATGCTTGCATGTTGCACTGCTGACTCTGATAACTGACTCTAATGTGTTGTTTTGCTCGTAGTAAAAGTGCACCTTGATTAACTGACAAGAAAGAGAAAACGCTTGCAAATAAAGTCTTAACTGTTTTTTGGTGCACTAAAGTGTTCATGGAGCTTCATAATCTATTTTATTTTATCAAGGAAAGTAATGCGCTATGTTATCTTTGCATTACTTTAGGCTAGGCTTGCTTGTTCATAACATTAATAATAAAAACAATCTGGCTCTTTTTACACAATAAACGTCAGGCCGACAGAAATGTAAATTCATGTCTGTACAGTTGAAGAGCAGGTAAAAAAAATTTTACTTTCAGCAATGCTGCCTTTCTGGATCGCCTGAAGAATCCCAGATATAAATCTGATATAATATGGCAATACAAGTTCATATTTGGATTCCACATATACAATATGTCATACAGGACAGCAGTTACACTAATAAAGTATCTTTCTGGTGACTTATTTTGTATTTGTGGTGCAGGCTCATGGTGCAGTGGAGCTCAGTACATACTGTGAAGGTTACTTCCTGCAAAACATGGCAGTTCTGTTGGAGAGAGAAGCCTTTCGGGTGATGATCCTGGGCTCCGGGACGAGAAGCGGGTGTGGGAAAGACTCTCTTCTGGAAGCGCTGGAAGCAACATTAGTGCGCAGACTACGTTCACTGCTAGTGACATCTCGCGTGTGAAGGGAAAAGAATGAGAACTAGAAAGAAATACACAAAGGACATGAATGTGATGCTAAGACTATGAGGAAAGAATGAAGAATATTAAAAACAAGATGGAATGATGACTGAACATGAGTTTTGAGGACAGTTTCATGAATTAAAAAAAATACTTGTTAAAAAAAAAAAAGGTTACAAATAATGTGTGGCTAAAGCTATCAGAACTTAAGTATGTTAAGAGTGCGGACAACAGTTTTCCAACAGTTAAACATGCCATTTTTGTACAGTTGTTGGCTAAAGTGGGAGGCTAGAGTGCATCTTTATCTTTTTTTTTTTTTCCTCCATAGTTGTTTTATTTTAAGCTATCATAGATTGATCTTGTTATTGGAGAACGACGAGGACATTTTCTACAGTATTTAAAAATGAGAGATTATTTAAGTTGCTATTTTATCTTGCTTCGTGCCAAGCAATAAAGTTATATATGAACAAATGTTGTGCTTACATTTATTACTGAGTTAACTGCTGATTTTCAGTGCTGACATTCTATATATTCATTCATTTTCCAGCGACTTAGTCTCTATTTTAGAGGTCGCCACAGCGGAATGAACTGCCAACAATCCTGAATATGTTTTACGCAGCAGATCCCCTTACAGCAGCAACCCAGTACTGGGAAGCTCCCATACACTCATTCACATTCACACACACTCATACACTACGGCCAATTTAGATCACCCAATTGACCTATAGCGCATGACATAGAACTGTACAGACACACACACACACACACACATACACAGATGTGATAACATTGTACCTTCCAATGAAGAAAGAAAATCAGGTGGTTACAACAATGGTGAAATAACTTGAAGCTGAAAAAAGTTATAATTAATCAAATATTACTGGAACATCAGATAATGAATATCAAATATGGCTTGTGGTGTAACAGAAGCATAAAAAAAGGCAAATTAATGAAACTGACCTTGACAGAATTATGGGGTACCAACAATTTTGTCCATGTCTACATGTGCAAAATCTACCCACAAAATGTTATAACTAATAAATGTGTTCTAACCAAACTTTATGAACAATAAGTTGGACGTTAAGTGTGTGTGTGTGTGTGGGGGGGGGGGGGATGAAGTAATTTTACTTCTAAACAGTCCCACAAACACAAACTAGGGCTAAGGTGCAGGACAATAAACAAAATGGCACACTTACAGTATTTCCTGCTCACTTGTTATAAATATAAAAAAAAATAAAAATAAAAGTACAGTTTTATCAGATTTTTTTTTCAGATGCTTTTCAGATGCTGCCACCTTGTGGTTATTCAGAACGTCCCAGCTGGGTCAGTTGGCATTTCTGTGTGGAGTTTGCATGTTCTCCCCGTTCGCGTGGGTTTCCTCCGGGTGCTCCCCCACAGTGCAAAGACATGCAGTATAGGTAAATTGAATAAACTAAATTGGCCGTAGTGCATGAGTGTGAATGAGAGAGTGTATGGGTGTTTCCCAGTACTGGGTTGTGGCTGGAAGGGCATCCGCTTTGTAAAACATATGCCGGAATAGTAAGTGGTTCATTCCACTGTGGCGACCCCTGATAAATAAGGGACTATGCCAAAGGAAAATTAATGAATGAATGAACGAACGAATGAATGAAGGAAGGTTCACCAACAGCTCAAAAGACAGTGGCTTTAAAAGCATTATATAGAAGCTTTGTAGATATTATTATGTATATGTATATAAGATATTAGTCATTAATATTAATTGACAATTCAAAACCATTTGAATAATATGAAGTAAATAATTATTCATTCATTCATTCATTCATTCATTCATCCCTTGCATTCACACACACTCAAGCACCATGGCTAATTTAGTTAATCCAATTCACTTATTGCGCATGTCTTTGGACTGTGGGGGGGAACCGGAGCACTTGGAGGAAACCGGAGCACCCGGACAAAACGAACAGGGGGAGAACATGCAAACTCCACACAGAAACGCCAACTGGCCCAGCCAGAACTCGAGCCAGCGGCCTTCTTGCTGTGAGGCGACAGTGCTAACCACTGAGCCACGGTGGTGAACTTACATTATTTAAATTGATATAATATTATTTTCATTAAGTTGCACTTTTGATGCATCAGCAGTGTTTATTTCAGCCTTGCGTGTGTTTTTGCATTTATATGTGTGCTATATTTCAGATAATGATATCTCAATCCTCAACAGAAAATTAAATTGAGCTGACTCACTCATGAGAATTGAATCAAACTGACTCATGTATGCTGCACATGCCACACTTTCATGTGCACATGCTCCAGAGTTAATCGCTAACCCTGGTTTAAACCCAAAATTCACAAAGAATGTTTTTTTTTATCATGCATTGTGAAGCAACTTAACCTGATCTTAACCAGTTTGATTAATTCTTTACCATTTGTCAACCTGAAACTTACTCTTACCCTTAACCTATTTACTTTGTAACTAACAGTAGAGATTATCCATGTACTTACCAACTGTGTCAGAAACACTGAATGTGTATCAAAACAGTTCTGTTGTAATTTCCTACACCTTCTATTTCACTTAATTTGCATATCATCGTAAAAAAATAAGAAACAAACAAAAAACGAACACTTCATACTTTAGCTTAAGTACCAATTCCCTCTATTAACTACTACCTGCCTATTAACAAGATATTAGCTGTTTATTATTACTTATAAAGTATGATAGGCTGCTATTCTACATCCCTGATCATACCCAATATACCTAAACCCAACTACTACCTTCTAACTATTAGTGAGCAGCAAATTAGTGGATTATTGGCCTAAAAATATTAAGCTTTGTCTCTATCAGGTCATGCATCAGTAGGTCATGTGCACGAATTCGGGCACTGGTAAGGACAGTAGTGAGCTTGGTTTACTACACATTGGGATATACTGAGCGTGACATGAGAATGTCCTCATTGTACATCGTCATAACCGGAGTTTATAAACATTATTTAATTTTTACTAATAAGTCTTTAAAAGTACATTATAGCTAAATAATTTGATTGTTTAATATACCAGCAACATTTCAACCATTAAACAATTATAAATGTTTCCTAGATTTTTCCTACTATCTAGCTATGTCCGTTCATGTTAAAAAGAAACAAACTAGTTTCTTTTTAGAAAAGCGTGTCGTTTGATGATTTGGGTCATGTGATTTATATTTTGCGCCACCGAACGTCCATTAAGGGTGCATAGTGTGTATTGATTTTTCACGGTGCATTGTGTGACTTTTCAGGATGCGAATGTTTCAGTGCACTGCAAGAATTTTGCAATTGAGGCAGCACTTAAAATGGCTGGCGACCTGCTCAGTGCACTGACTACTGAACAAGGGTGCTGATTGAGATTCATCCCAAGTTAATGGTTTGTTAATAGCGAGAACAAGTGACCTAAAAAAACAAATCATTACGGGTGCTGTAAGTTTTTGACTCTTCTAATGCATAAAAATACCATATGTTTGCAGATATTTCAGAAATATGCTAATTAAACACTTGTTTACCTTAAAAACAATGCTAAAGTCACTATTCTCCTGATAAAACTGCATTCTTTGTCGGAAATGTCCGTCTTTGTTTTGATCTACGTAACCCTGCCCCACTGCCAGTTAACTCAATTATATGTTGACACCCTGGGATGCTTTGGCTGCTCCTGTTGGTGTTGTCAATCTGCCAACTGGCATTTGTGTCGAATTGTCAGATATTTCGAATGTGGACTGCAATACCTAGTTCAACCACTATATCTGCTATGTTAATCCCACATACTGCACCTTCAAGTAAAAATGTATCCATCATAGTGAGAACACTAATATCTAATATATAGAGGTTCTGCTGAAATACTAAACATATTAATAGCCTATAAATAAAAATATACAAAATATAAACTACACCTAAAGCCAATTTGGTCATAATTTGAATAATAAAAAAAGCCAACTCAATAAGATACAAAACGAACACTTACTATCATCCTATTAAGAGAATGAGTTTATTGTTTCATTTTTCTCTCTGAAATTGCTCACATTTATGATACAAGGGGATTTTTTTACAGCTGTAACTGCATGTTCCTGCTCTGCATGGAGAGGTTTATTAACTGTATAAAATAGGAACGTTAACAACAGGTATTGCTTCGTTATCGTTTCATTTAAACAAGCTGGCTGTAAACAGGGGGGTGTGAACATCCAAAACGTTCCCGTTTGAAGTATGCAGACAAAAAAAAAGGAAGCTTTTTCTAAACAGATAACACGCAGACACTGCAAAGCGAGCGAAAGCACTCGCTTATAGCACACATATTACAAAACATGATAGGAAAACAGAAACAGAACAAAAAAAAAATTGCAGAGAGACTAACAGAGGTTAAAAACAGTGTGAAAAAGGAATGCGTTCCCCCCAATAAACAATGTAAGGAAAGCAGTTCTGAGAAAATAGCATGATTTCTGAGGATCGTTACCTCAAAGCCATGCAAAGAAAATGCATGCATGCACACAGAGATACAAGTCAAAAGCAAAGAGCAGGAATGGCCTTCAATTTTTCCTGCAGGCCGTACTATTTATATTTACAGTAGAAGTGATCCAAGAACAGCTTTTGCATCATCCATTGTACGCACACAATGATATGGAGCTGACATTGGTATTAAGAACTTAATTTTCTCCCCATAGAGGCTAAACTACATTCGTAAATGACTGTTAAATTAGCTTTTTTTGTGGTTGGTTCCTTTTTACATACTATTTTGTTCACGTTTGAAGCTAGGAAAGAAAGATTTGCAAAGTCCACGGTACTTTTACAAATCAAGAAGACATACGAAAGTTTCTTTGAACAAACAAAACTGCGTTGCCCTGATACAAACAATCACATTATTGTCATAAATAAATAACATTCAAGTTCAGGTATAGTAATAAATAAGGACAGAGATGAAACAGAAGGAAAACATACAAAAATGTCCACTGTGTGTTCAACATTTCTTTTGCACCTGCTGGTAGCGAACATGAGAAATTATCACACACACAAAAAAAAAGAGAGAAAAATCAAACAAATTAAACACTGTGTGTCAGTGTCTAACAAATGAAACACGTTGTTCCATCGCACAATAAATACAGAAATAGAAGGGTTAAATAATAATTCAATAAACACAAGATTTCAAGTTGGAATCTACAACAGAACTAAATCTAGTGTCACATCTAGACATTTTATTTGTACATAATTATGTTCAATCTGTACAACAGAGATTCATTCATTATGATGAATTCATTCAATAGTGTTCCCCCTACCTCATCCCATCCCGTTCCAAGTCCCCAAATCACTGAAATCAATGTTTCAGTCCTTTTGCAGCAATGATTTAAGATCAGGCGATGTTCTTCATACATTAAAGTTGAAATTAAAAGAAATAAAACTGAGCACAAATGGAAACAAAAAAAAATCCATCTTTTCCTTCTCGGTTTATGGTATAATTATTCTTTATGGTTTTTACGAGTCTGAGTGCAAAAAACACATGTGCTTATGTCTGGTATTTTGAGTGTGAATCTGTTCCAAACCTAGTGAGCTGCTGCATTACTTGTTCAATTTCTTAAAAATCATAAAACAAAGAAACGAAATTAAGCTAAAATAATATGAACTAAAAACAAATCTGAAGTTAAAACACGCGTCACTATAGATCTGTATGGCGAGCTGCACTCCTCACACTATATGTGCAGTGGAGACTTGATTCTCAATTAATTCAACAAATAGTAAACCGTTAATAAAACAAGCAACAGGTTGCCGATAGCATACTGCTAATCTAACAACTTATTTAAAACATTCAAACTCCATATGACAAAAAAAAAAAACGATCTGAAGACTCTTTTTTTAACCGAATCTAAGTGCAGTTTGTCGTTAGCATGTTGCTAAGCTAACAAACGCACACAGATTCAATCATTAAACTAAGTTTGCAGTTAGCATGTTGCTAATTGCCCCTTACCTTAAAGAAAATACATAATATGAAATATTGTCCTATTCAAGTAGATGTCCACATCTTGACATGACTTTTTTGATGCTTGTTGCATTGTATTTAAGGGACTTTCATTGATTAATGTGAGTTATATACTGTATAAACGCAGCTCAATACGATTTGGAACAGAGTCTGTCGGTGCAGCCGGTTCCTCCAGTAGGTCAACCATTTGAACAGGTTAAGGTGCTGAGAGAATGACGGGAGCACACAGGTGGTTTAGCAAAAAAACAAGTGTGCATATTTGTATATTTGTTGTCCTTGTCAAGCATGGAGAGACCGGAGAATAGGAAGGGATGAGTATGATGAAGGTTGAAGCATCCATCTCCTTGGTAACCTGCTTGTTCATCATGAAAAGTGCCATCTGTCAATAAATGTCCGTCACAGGATGTGCAGGGAAGTGGGGGTGAAGCTTTAATATGTTTTCTGGATAATTCCTAGCAGTAAAGACAAGCCATTACACAGGTGAAGAAAACGGGAAGACAGAAGTGATTACATGAAAATACCTGGGGTATAGGAACGACAGGGGTTCGGGAAGGGGCAGTGCAAAACGACATGGCGAAGACAGTGAAAGGGGAAATGTGCCTGGATTTGTGCCATTATTAGTTTCTAAACAATCATCCCATCATACAAAATATAATGTCCAAATATAAATTTCATAACTTCTAAGACTATGTACATTTTTTGAGTACTCTTGCGCATGTGTTTGTGAAAAAAAAAAAGCTTGACTGGTAATGTTTTAGGGCTGCTCCTGCGTCCCAGCAGATGCTACCAGCTTGGCATTGTCCCTGGGATTGCCCACTGGGTATTTAGAGTCATTAGGCTGAGGGTCATGGCGACGGGCGTTTGGTGGGTGTCTGTTGGGCGTGCCAGGTGGAACAGGCACCTGGCTGTTCTTCTCGTCTGAAAAAAGTTGTTTAATTACGTCAAAGAAGTTACTCAATGGGCTGCCTAGGTACACAGATAGGAAGAAAAGGAAAAAAAAGAGAGAAACAAAGAGAGAACAAATAGAGAAATGAACAATAGGTTCACACAAGGAGAAGTGGATAGAAGGGGGAAAGAGAGTAGAGGGGAGAGAAAGAGGAAAAATGTGAAAACTACAACTGAGAGAAGCTTTGAGGGAACACTAATTTCTAAATGATAAACTATCGCTTTCTGTATAAACTATGAGGGTTAAACCAACAAAAACAAACCTTTAGCTGGTTTGCAACTTTTTTGTAACAAATATTAAATTTGAGATTTTGTCCCTAAAAATGAAACTCATGACCATAGCAATGCCAGAGCTAGCCTACGCTATTGACCTTATTCATCATGTACGAGCGGGCGCAGCCATTGGAATCTTTTATTATTCCTAGTCATTTCTCCCATAGGTAAAGGAATCAGAAGTTCTATAACAATAGCAAAAATGAGCGCACTTCCACATTGTAGAATAAGGTCAATACAAACAGCAATACACTGTAATGCAACAGCAGCATTAAATGTCTACTGCTTAAAGCTGGTAATATTTGGTTCTTTTTGGTTAAAAACAAGGTAAACAAACATCCCAGATAGGACACATGCGTCGCAGGGACGTCTGCTGGACATCCGCGTTTTCATCTGGGAGCCATCTTATTTAGGGCTCATATTTGCGTTTGCTCATGTGGAAAACGTCATATAGACGTCCTTGTCAGACATTCAAACAACATCTATGCAATGCATTGCAGATTATTAGAATGTTAGGTCTGTGAGACATCTTATTTATGTAGCATAGACGTCGTTTTTTTATTTTTTATTTAGACATTCCCTCACCAATACTGCTATAAATAACAGCAACAGTTACACTGATTATACATCTGTCTACACATATATCATAAGCTCAAGTATTTTCCACTCAAAAATAATACAACAGCTGAATAATCATTTGTAGAATTTTATTATATTATCATTTATATTTTTCAACAAAACCAATTAAAAATTTCAGGAGATCAAGATTCGACGTATAGACGGCGTATAGAGGTAAAGACGCCTCATTAACAAATAAAAATGTTCGATTGAATGTGATGTTTAGCAGATGTTGCGATCTTTCAAAGACGTCTCGGCGACATACGTGTGCTATCTGGGATATGGACAAGGTTGGAACAAATAAATGGAGTAAGATCTGAATTCAAGATTGCAGTAAATTACTGAAGGCTACTACTTGGCTTTTTAACCAGGACGTAAAGGCTTATTTTTGTTTTATGTTAAAACTACTTTTGTTTATTATACTTTGCCTGAAGACTTTTTTTTTTTTGTAATATGTTGCACTTATTTTATTTTTTGCCACCAACAAAACACCTATTAAAATGCTGACTTGACATTATATAGCCAACTTGAGACTGTCTGAGAATTCGAAAAGGCATTAAAGTAACAAGCAAATCAATGTGGCATCTATCACTGCAGAGAGAATGGCACGTTGATCATTCAGCAAACCCACATGTGAGTTTCTGGATATACATGTATATAGTATATGTGGATATATATGTATGCAGTAGTTCTTGTTATAAACGATGTATCTGTGCACTAAAAATTCATTTGCCCTCATAAACTTTAATCAAACGCCATACCCTTCACTCCCCCTCGAAACGACTTTCTTCACTTCCTGGTCACATGGAATTCATTCAGGGCACTCTTTTCTGCTCTAAATTTGTTCATTTATCAATCTTCATTCATTTTGCTAGCAGCGCACATCTTTTTTTTAACAATCTAATCAGTTCCCAAAGACATAAGAATGAATAAAACCATGTGCTGTCCTACTTTTTGTTTCTCATTTCTGGACTATTTGAAGTGGATGTTCATAATAGCAGGAAAAAAAAAGGACAATCTTAACTTCTGTTTCATGGCGAGTTTTCTGTAACTTTTTTTTTTTTTTGACAGGCCTGTGCAATTTATTTCTGTAACTGACAACTGAAAATGGCCATTCTTTGGCATTTCAGTGTAATATGTACTATGGTCAGTCTGTGAATGGTCCATCTGATACTCTGACTGCATGAGAAAACCCATTTAAAGTACGTGATCTAGCACTTTGAGTTTCCAAACTCTAGAATACACATACAAACACCATTACACATACTGACATGCACTGTCAGCGGTATAGAAAGAAACTAAGGCTAGATTTGCAAGCCACATGGACAATAAGTGAAGTTTCACAAACTAATTTCGAGAGGAGCATGTGATATGATCGACTACAGCTGATCCTTATCACTAATCATTAGCTAGCCTATCAGATCATTCCAAAACTACTATAAATATCCTGCCTAAATCTCATTCCTATCTTCGTTTTTGGAAAAACCAAGTGTTTAAGTGTGAACTCTTGAAACATGTATTAGCCAGTTTCTGTTGTGCATATCTTAACAGCCTGCATTGAAAGTGTTTTGGTGCTCAAAACCCCTCCCAAAAAAAACAAAAAAACAAAGTGCTGCACCTACAGTACAGTAATTACAAGTGATGTGATCATAACAGGTTTATATAAAGAAAAAGGTGATGTGCCTTATAATGCAATTTAGTTGCTCCCAAAAAATTACATGGAACTTCTGTCCTGACTTACACATCTTATTGTCTACAGGAAAAAAAGTGAAACTAATATAAGTTTGGAATGATATGAGGGTGAGTAAATGATGACAGAAACGTAATTTTTGAGAGAACTATTCACTCAGCCATACTTAAAATCTCTGAATGTCAGTGTATTAAATCAGTGGATTATAGTCACACAATAGTGAATAAACTGCTACTACTGTGGTATTCACTGTAAAGCTGCAAATTGTAACTTATTTAAAATGATTCAAAAAGATTTTTTGTGCAAGCACAGTACATAAAAAGCCAGTGTTCACATTTATCTCCATAGCTTATTTAAGCTTGTAATAATGCTTTATAACTGGAGTGTAGTTGTAATCCATAAATGTTAAAATGACAATGACTGTGGATTCACCTGTAGTTAAAATCAAAATATGTTGCGCTAATAATCATTACAAATCAGGATGTGCAGGGTATTTACACAAGTGACCGTGGTAATTATTAGAAAATCTATTAATTGGTATTTATATGATACAATTGAACAGATATGTGATTTTGTGTGTACACATGTACAGTGTGTACAAATTATACTCATTGATATTTATGATCAAAAATTAACATGTGATATTATACAGTGTGTACAAATGTTACAATTGTACACAAACAGTCTCTGTACAGTCATATTTAATCTGACTTAATATGAAAGTGTAAACTGTTTATAGTCTGTACTTTACTCACAAAAATCAATGGTGGGGAGGAACTTTTTCTTGGTTATGGGCCACTGCCCCTCAATGTTTGTACATGGCCCTGGGTCAGCTTCAGAGACATGAATGATCACACTGGCTGAGGATCTGTTCACTGATGATGGATTCAGATCTCTGACCTTTGACACATTCATGATGCTATTCTTTTGCATTAGTAATCTGCTCTGTTTTGTGCTTCTTAATGGATCCTTAATACTTAAAGTTTATATTCGGCCAGGAAAAGGATGACGATTTAAGGGTTTGCTGTTGTCTTGTTCAACTGTGTGGCATTTTGACATGTATATTGACTTGTGGAGGAGGTATTTAATTAATTTATTGACTAAAATCCTAAATCTGATTGATCAATAAGGTAAGTTATTCCTTGAATGAAGCCATTCAGTCATCCTTTGCATCATGTGTACTCTTCTGTGTGAACAACCGGCTGGATGTACATTATTTCCTTATATTTAAGTGCTGGGCAAAAATTAATTGTGATTAATAGTGATTAAAACTCCAAAATAAAAGTTTTTTGTTTTTTTACATAGTATACTGTATATATATATACACATATATATATATATGGTTCGACCCTCGGCTGGGTCAGTTGGCGTTTCTGTGTGGAGTTTGCATGTTCTCCCTGTGTTGGCGTGGGTTTCCTCCGGGTGCTCCGGTTTCCCCCACAAGTCCAAAGACATGCGCTATAGGTGAATTGGGTAAGCTAAATTGTCCGTAGTGAATGGGTTTGTATGGATGTTTCCTAGAGATGGGTTGCAGCTGGAAGGGCATCCGCTGCGTAGAACATGTGCTGGATAAGTTGGCGGTTCGTTCCGCTGTGGCGGCCCCAGATTAATGAAGGGACTAAGCCGAAATGAAAATGAATGAATGAATGTAAAATATAGTCATTATTTCAGATGTTCTCATTGTTTTATCAATTCATTTCAACTGTTAGCAGTTCCACGAGTAGCAGAGTATAGTTCCTAGAGATGTTGACCTATAATAGCAACCTTTCAGTTTCAGTCTGTCTTCTTACACAGTTTATCTAGAGTCAAGCTTTAAATAGTAAAGCGAGGTTTTTTTTTTTTCTTTTTTTTTTTTTTTTTGAGCGAGGTGCTAATGGTCTAATCCAATTCAATGATTTATGCTATGCTAAGCTAAAAGTGCTCCCGCCAATTGGCAGAATATATATATTTAAAAAAATTGGTAAAACTCAAATGTTTAATGTTGGTATTTCATATTTTCTCCTTGTTTTATTAATTTTTCTTACAGTTAGAGCTGATCCAGAAGCACATGTGGTACATGTAAGTACTGAACTCCTCTACTTTTTTCCTTGTTTGCTTATTTTTCTGTGAGAAAAAAGTGACATCACGACATATATAAAGAGAATGGCTAGAAATGGAGTGGCTATTAAGAAAGGATATATTGGGGATCAAATGCAAGTCTGAGCACTATACAGTGTGTGCGCGTCTATGTGTGATAAATGGCACAGACCCCACATGTCAACGGCAAGGACAAATTTCAACATCCCCGGCAGGGATTTGCTGTCCGCTTGCGTGCTCTCGGCTCCGACGTCTGGCTTCCTCAGGAGAGAGCGAGACAGCAGGCGAAGGTCAGCCTGACATGCTCATATCATGCCCTCTTGTCTGAATGCCTCTCTGGGGTCAAAGACATGGCAGGAACACTTCCTGTTCAGCGACTGGATTTTTAAACAGATTACTTATGTTTTTAGCTGCTCCCATATAGGCCACCATCTTTTCTAACAGATGGCAACAGCAAATACTCTGAATAGATCTGTAAAAAGAAGGTTATGAAGACACTTGGGTGGTTGTTGGGTCATAACAGGCTGCGTTTGTTACGTTGGAATGCTGAGAATGTAACACCTGTTGTTTGGTCTGGCACTTTTCATGTGTAGATTTTTTTTTTGTTATTGTTGTTTTTTTTTATTACACAGTTAATTAGTGCATGTTATTCCAATGCCAGAAATCTTTGTCTTCATAATACTTCATTAAAATCTTCTGAAATTACTTTCACTAATAAAACAAACAAACAGCACATGCTGTTATGTAGATATAACAAACAAGTAAGCTTTTTTGAATTGTATGCACACTATACACTGTAAAAAGAAAAACAATTTTTGCTACCTTAATTTTTTTCATTCATTCATTCATTTTTCTTCAGCTTAGTCTCTATTTCAGAGGTCGCCACAGTGGATGCCCATCCGCAACCCAGCACTGGGAAACACCCATACACTCTCACATTCACACACACACACACACACACTCATACACTACGACCAATTTAGTTTATTCAATTCACTTAAACAGGAGCACCTGGAGGAAACCCACGCAAACATGGGGAGAACATGCAATCTCCACACAAAAATGCCATCTGGTCCAGCCGCGACTCGAACCAGTGACCTTCTTGCTGTGAGGCGACAGTGCTAACCACTGAGCCACCGTGCCGCCCATATTTTTAATATATTTTTTTTATATTAATTTTTAATATATAGTTGATTCATGTACTTACATTAATCAAACTGACTAAAAATATTAAGTTAAACATTGTATAACTTAAATATTTTTGTTGAAATATGTTTAACTTATTAAAATAAGTTAGTGCAACATAAAAATATTTGTTGTCTTGACTTTTTGTTATTACATTTTTTACAGTGTAGGGTTTTTAAAAATATGGTTTTTAAAAGCATGGTCATTTTGATTTAGCAATCAATGAACTGTAAAACACAATTTATTACTGTCAGCAAAGCTTAAATTTCACGTAAATTTCTAATGAAACATGTATTTTTATCACTGTTGAAAACAGGTGTGTACAGATTAATAGAATGTTCAAAGGACATCTGCTTGTGAAACATCATATACATCTTTGATAACACTTTTAATCAACTGCATGCATCGTTGATGCTGAAGAATAATGATGCTGCAAATAATTTCATTTTAAATTGTCCAAATATGTACAGTTGAAAGTCAAAATTATTTCCCAAATGATGTTTAACAGAGCAAGGAAATTTTCACAGTAGTTCCTATAATATTGTTTTTTTCTGGAGAATGTCTTATTTGTTTTATTTCGGCTAGAATAAAAGCAGTTCTTAATTTTTTTTTTTACTATTTTAAGGTCAATATTATTACCTTTTAAGCTATTTTTTCCCCCGATTGTCTTCAGAACAACCAACTGTTATACAATGACTTGCCTAATTACCCTAGCTTGCCTAATTAACCTAGTTAAGCATTTAAATAACACTTTAAAATGAATGCTATGTACTGTCATCAAGACAATGTTAAAAGATAATTCATTATGATTAAAAAGGCAATGATAATTCATAGCTGAATTAATGTACTAATTTCTATCCAAAGAAAAGGGCAAAAGCTTTTTGAGCAGCAAATCAGCATATTAGAATAATTTCTGAAGGATAATGGGATGCTGAAGCCTGGAATAATGATGCTGGAAATGGCAAAACAGCATTTTTAAATTGTCCAAACATGTATGTATAACATTAACATTATATTTAAAAAGATAGTTTTTTCCCACTCTCAAGTTGTTCTAAATTTTAATTCACTTTGTTTTCTTCGCAAAAGATTATATTTTGAAGAATGTGGGTAAACTATTACAGGGGGGAAAAAGTGCTAGTCAGTGGGGTCTATCACCTTTGGTTACCTACATTCTTCAAAATATCTTCTTTTGTCTCAGTAACAAATTGAGGGTAAGTATGGGAAACTATACCTTTAATTATGTTCAGTATAGCAATGTAGTCAATTTAGTATTTAAATTTGATTTAGGCTAACTTTGTTATCTTTTCCCCGCTGTGGAACAAAATTCACACTTTTTTTCCGATAAAAAATCTTTAGGTTGGAACTAGTGGCCCACGATAGAGGAAAATAGAGGGAAATCTAAAATATATAAAGAATTTGTCTTCTTTGGATGTCTTTGCTTTTGCTGATAATCTCAGTGGGAGAGTTCCATGTGACTGATTGGCTTCTGGTCTCCTCAGAGGGGGCAAGAATGAACCGGAACCGGAGCAGCCGGTACCCAGGAAGGTGGCGATCCGCAGTGTTCCCTCATCTGAGGACATCGACCCAGATGTTCTGGAGAGCATGCACTCACTAGGGTGCTTCCGTGACAAGAACAAGCTGATGAAGGACCTGCTATCAGATGAGTGAGTAAATGGCTAATATTTGGAGTGTATAAATGTGTGTACTTATGAATATAAATACTTATGAATGTAAATATAAAGAGACTTTGGAAATTCATTGTTTATCTGTATTTAAACAGACATTTTTCATTATTCTCTAAACTAACATTTCGTACCAATTTAAAACAAAATATTTTTAAAAATATTTAAAGATTTTTTTTTGCACAAAATGTATTTTTTTAATGAATTGTCATTTTATATAAATATAAATAAATATATATTTTTATGAATATAAATAAATAAATACAACAAAATTCTCTAATTTGTAGTATTGTTTAACTATAAATTAAAATAAATATTATCTCATATCGATACCTAATAAATAAATTATAAAAATAACTGAAAGAGGTCATATGAGAGAGAATATGTGGGACCATCTGTCAAAATGATTGATGACTCCCGGTATAACCCCCACCCCTTTATATACGTTTTTTGTAATTGCAGTCATTATATTCTTATCAATGTAATTAAAGCCTATATATTTTATAATTCTGGTAATTAGATCCTTATCAATTCAATAAAATAAAAAATATATATATAATAATTTCGGTAATTAGATTGTAGTCAGATTAATTAATTATAATTCTGGTAATTAGAATGTAATCAAACTAATTACATAATTCCATCTGTTATTAGAACCATAAATATATTTTAAATATTCCATTAAAATTCTTAGAATTATTTTATTTGAAAAACTATTAATGTAAATATATTTATTATATTGTATTATATTATATTACCGGAAATTTAAAAGGAGCGGTGCTTATACCGGAAGTCTTGCCCTAAAGGGGCAGGGCTTAGACCGGACGTCATCAATCATTTTGACCGACGGTCCTGCATATTCTCTCTCATAGGTTAAATTAAATTCTGTTTTTTATTTTTGTTTGCTCTGTATTGTATATTTTCAGTTTTCTTTTGTTTTCTTTTTTATATTTAAACATTCTCTATAGTCACATTATAGTCTTAACATTCTCTAAACTGTGAGTGCAAATGTCACAACTGTTTGCTGGAACTTCAGAACTTTATTGCATGTATGCAAAGTGTAGTTCTGCGCCCAAAACATTTCATTCCTGCTGCAAAAACTAGTTATCGTGTCAGTAATTGTTTTTTCAGTCACACTGCTTGAAATATTTAGGTGTAATTTTCATGACAGTCAACCCCAGAAAAATTTTTTATAACAAAAAGAAAAAATTTAGAAGTCATAAAAACGTATAAAATATACAAGATTTATTTATGCAGTGCATTCATTTTTGTATGATTGTATTACATTTAAAGTGAAATCTTGCTTGTCCGATTACTGCATTGTACATTTCATATTTCTTATGTTATCACAAATGCGCAAAAATACAACAAAGTCAACATCCATGACAATAATTATTCTTAGTGGACATCCTGTCGCTCTTGTTGGTCAAGCCAAAGATTACATGTCTTCCAATTGTTCTTCCATCAGCATGTTGTTGCAGTTAGGATTGTGGAAGTCGTCCATTCTTAAAAAAAAAAAAATTGGGATTGTACTGTTGGCAATCTACATATATATAAGTAGATTGATTCAAACTTGATTCAAATTGAAGTTAGAGGCCATTTGCCAATTTAGCAGACATTACACAGAATGTCAATGGCAGAGATTTATGGACTATACATGCATGCATACCATTTTTTAGTGTGATGGCTTTCATGATGGAAAATGATTGGGAAGTTGTGAAGAGTTTGATAGTTTAAGTGAGAACTGACTCAAGAATTTGTCAACAGGCGGTTGTACATACTGTTCACACACACGTGACAAAGGATTTAAGAATCAAATTGATCTCAAATCAGTAAGAAGTTCCAATCTGATGTGAAAAAGAAGCTAATTATTCTGAGATCTGGGGTCCCTTTTTTGTACGTGGATTACTCAATGAGCTGGATTTGGTTTTGATGTGATCCAGGATAGTTTCGTTCTTCAAAACTCATCCGAGAGGTGTTGTCATAGCAACAGGTATGGCAGCTCAGTCCTGCTTGGGAGCAGGATTATTTCACATAAACAGGATTAGATTGTGTCATTTCAACCAAAGGGGATACTGAAAGTATGTACCACCTGCTGATATTTTCTTTCAATAGTAACCTATAGATTATATATATTGTATCACTAAATAGTAAAAAAATAAATAAATAAATAAATAAAATAAATAATAATAAAAATTTAAATAAATTAATTAAAAAAAAGTCTTATTTTAAAAGAATCCAAACTGTATAACCTACACTTCGGGGTGGTCCTCCTAAAGGGGTTCAAAGAGAACATTTATTAGTGTGTATGACTTTTTAAGATACCAATATGGACTTCTTAGATACAAACCCATACTTTTAAAAGGTACCGACCCAGATATAATAAAATTTTTGAATGCAATATATCTATATATATATATATATGGGCCTCACAGTGGCGTAGTGGGTAGCACGTTCGCCTCAAAACAAGAAGGTTGCTGGTTCGAGCCTCGGCTGGGTCAGTTGGCGTTTCTGTGTGGAGTTTGCATGTTCTCCCCGTTTTGGCATGGGTTTCCTCCGGGTGCTCCGGTTTCCCCCACAAGTCCAAAGACATGCGGTACAGGTGAATTGGGTAAGCTAAATTGTC
>CAIGQW010054506.1:7018601-7031555 GCA_903798125.1 Danio choprae
TGTGAATGGGTGTGTATGGATGTTTCCCAGAGATGGGTTGCAGCTGGAAGGGCATGCGCTGCGTAAAACATATGCTGGATAAGTTGGCGGTTCATTCCGCTGTGGCGATCCCAGATTAATAAAGGGACTAAGCCGAAAATGAAAATGAATGAATGAATATATATATATATATATATATATTTATTTTTTATTTTTTATTTTTATTTTTATTTTTTATTATTTATATGTGATACACACACATACATAAGAACATAAGAATTTAATTATATATAATTATAATATATACATAATAAAAATACACAGTGAACACACAAATTATGTCAAAACTTTTATTTTGGACACTTAATTGTGATTTATCTTTGCCAAGCACCTATCTATCTATCTATCTAATTTATTTATAAACACACACATACTGTAGATATTTAGGTAGATTTCGAAGAACACAAAGACTTTAACATTTCTGTAATAACAAAATAAATTTTACAAATATATGCATGCGCTGTATCTATTTATTTATTTGTTTAATTTAGAGTGATTTATTAGCTAATACAATGACATTCAAACATTTAATAGGTAACTTGAGTGTTCAGATACTGATTAGTGACACTTTAATGGTAGTGCCCATGGGTGCATTTAACATAGAATCTTACCACATATTGACTTTGAGTCTTTACCAGTTTTAGCAGCACACTGGGATTTCTCTGGATACATGCGTACAGAAAAACACAAATTGAAAACAGACAAAACTACAAAAAGGTTTATAATTGCCTGAATCTTTTTTTGGTTTATAAATTGGATCGGCGCATTAACTCTTTAGATTCGCCGTGTATGCTCTTCATCGTGCCCAAGTCAAGCAAATGAGTAAATTCCAATTAACAAGCACGGGGTAAGATGACTTCATCTACACAACATTACGAGCAAGAAGACTTCGCTTGGGTGGTTATTAGACAACTTTGCGTGAGATAATTATGCTTGTTTGTAATAAAAATGTTTTGATGAGAAACTAAAGAACATTAGGAGGTTAGTTATTTGCATGCACACAGAAAGCCACAACCTTTTTCACAAAATAGCATAACTGAATGAGTAATTTAAGTGTTTATTTTGAGAGTGGGGAGTGCAATCTGACTGCAGTGAGCATGTGCCATGTGTGCAGTGCTGTAGTGCCTTTAAACCACAGTGAGTCACATAGCACTGAATAAGATACTAAGCACAATAAATGTGTTTGGGTGAAAGGGAAGGAGAAAGAGAACGTGAAAACACTGGACTGGTAACATGGAGAAATTTAAAAAATATATTATTTATATTAATAAATGTATATAATTATTTTGTAATTATGTAATTAGCTACGAACAGAAGCTCAAAATACGGAGAAAAATAAATAGATTTTAAATATATCACTAAATCTCCCTGGTGTGTATTTCATTAACAAAACATTGAGAGTTATATGCAGTGTTTTGTTTTGTTTGTTCTATGCTGTTGTTCGTATATCAAACCAGCAGATGGAGCTGCTATCATGGAGATGTTTTGGGGAAGTTAAACAGAATCATGCGTATAAGGAGAGAGAGAGAGAGAGAGTAGGATGGGAAAGTAGCTTTTCTTTTTCTCCTCTGGCAAACAACATAAGCAGTTGTTAATCCTTGAAGCTCTGAATAGTTCAGGGTATCAGAAGGTATTAGGAGTGCAATGGTACAACAAAAAATTATGGTTCAGTATGTACTTTAAGATCTCACAAACTGTCCATTAAAAACAAAAAACAATGATTCACTGAACAAACTATGCCTGACAATAAATCAAAATGTATAAATGTATACATTTTGTCGCAAATAAAAGCAAGACAATCTGCAGTTTACGCTACTGTTGTACAAAAAAGTTTGTTAGAATTATTGTGCTGCCATTCTGATCTGCTCCATCTCTTTGAGATGCATACATGTACCAGACTCATTTGCTGAAGTACCTCCTTTCAGAACAATTCTTTATGTGAAATGGAAATACTTAAATGAATTTGTAACATTTACATTTTTAAAATGCTTCAAAAAACAAAACAAAAAAAAACACATGTAAATCTGAGAGTAGACCCTTAGAGAGTAAATCTGAGAACATACAATATAACTTTGGACCATGCACTTACCCAGAAGAAGCTCAATAAATTTTTGTATTATTACAAGTTTCATTTTTTTCAGATGGGTTTAAACTATCAATATAATGATATTTTCCTGTACTAGGGGTTAAATGTGAAACTGAAACCCATTCAGCCCAAAAAAAAGCTCCACTGGTTAAATCAAAGCTGTAAGACCATAGCAAACTTTTTCTCTGAATAAGTACAAATTAACCTCTAGAAGGAGTTTTTTTTTCTTTTAAATCATGATGTGTGTGTTTTGTGCTTTTGTTGTTTAGTACAATAACTCCCTGATCAAACTAATGATCCACTGTTAACAATTTCCTGTAGAATCTACTGGTAGCAGTTTACCAGTAAATCAATTACAGCAAAAATACTGTAGTTAAATATACAGCACCAATTACCTCGCTCCAAGCATTTACAGTATTGTATATCTGAAATATAGGAAATATACAGTAATTTCCACAATGCAACTTTAAAATACAGTAACCTACTGAATCACTGTTTTACAGTAAAATACAGTTCACATTACATTAAAAAATTCTGTCATTTACAAAAATCGTTAACAGTGCAGCAGACCAAATCCTGGTCTGAAATCTTTACATTACCAGCCCAGATACATCACACAACAAGATCACGGTCTCCTAAAAGTAGAAATGAAAAGCTGAGTTGCCTAACTTTTAGGCAATACTGCCGCTAATGCCATCTGAGAAAGGGGAGCAGCATGGTGGCTAAGGGAATCACCACGAATTGGGAAAGTCCCTATTTCTTCTAGTGTCCGCAGGGATTGCTTTAGGGAAGGATTGTGTGTACATATTGTGATGCGGTGTTGTGGTGTGTGGTGAGCGAAGGTTGGGAGGGCATGTATGATGGAGGAGGGGTATAAACAGGCATGAGAGGAAATGTGGGGCTCAGGTTTGGGTGGGGGAAGGGATAGAAGGGATTTATACTCACCAGACAGCTGCTGGACCCCTGGCTGGTCATGTGTGCTTAACAACTGCGCCTGAATAGTCTCAACCACCCGCTTAAATCGCCGACTTGGACCTGTAATGCAGTGTGACCAGTTGACATTTTTGGTTAAAACAGGAAGTTGAGGCAGAGTTTCCTTACATTCAATTAGGTGCATATACAAATACAAGCATATACAAATGTGTCATGTAAATTAGGATGATCTTGAATGCTTGAGCCTTTAGGAATGTGAAAATGTATTGCAACAATACTTGTCATTCTTATCTAAGACACAAGGACAACAACATTTTTCTTGGACCACACACTGCAGTGGATAAAAGCTGCTGTTGGCACTATCACGATGAGACATAATGGATATTAATGGGATAACATGAGGGAGAATGATGCATTAGCCAATATCATCATTTATTTTTAGGTGTTCTATTTATCTTTTGTTGCTATTGAGACATCTGCAATATGCTGATGGGATAATTAGGCTTTGCGAGATGCTGTTTTGCTCAGTCTTTGCACTAAACGGAAATGTGTCCGAATATTGTTTCCTTAAAGGACAGGGGGGAATTTCTTTCAAGAATAAATGCAACAATGTCCTGTGTTTAGTTAATCCCTTGTCTGGTCTTGAACGTCATTCTAAACGTCATTCCTGTGAAGTTCTCTCTCTGATTCCTGCGTGTATATGTCCAGTGCCTGTAGTAAGTGTCCTTGTTAATAAATACGTCTTTGGATAACTTCTGCGATTCCAGTGCATCTCTATAGTAGAGAGTGAAAGCGTGACATATATACAGTCAAGGCCAAACTTATTCATACCCCTAGCAAACTCTGACTTAAAGTTACTTTTATTCAACCAGCAAGTTTTTTTGGATAGGAAATGACCAAGGCGGGTGACACGGTGGCGCAGTGGGTAGCACAATCTCACAGCAAGAAGGTCACTGGTTCGAGCCTCAGCTGGGTCAGTTGGCATTTCTGTGTGGATTTTGCATGTTCTCCCCATGTTCGCATGGGTTTCCTCCGGGTGCTCCTGTTTCACCCACAGTCCAAAGACATGCGGTATAAGTTAAATGGGTAAGCTAAATTGTCCGTAGTGTATGTGTGTGAATAAGTCTGTATAAATGTTCCCCAATGATGGGTTGTGACTGGAAGGCCATCCGCTGCATAAAACATATGCTGGCCAAGTTGGCGGTTCATTCCGCTGTGGCGACCCCAGATTAATAAAGGGACTAAGCTTTAAAAAAAATTAAAGATGGTTTGAGTGTATTTTATGCAAATGAATAACCACAGGCACTGATATTTAGGATTACTCATTTAGAATCCTCAGAATTCAGTAATGCAGTTATATTTGAAGTTATAATTAAAACAAAGATATCTGAAATAAAAAATGTTCAAATTCAATTACATTTTTCAGTTTGATGTATTATTCAATGCTTCCATGTTGTGATTTAGCAAATTTACTAGCAATTTAAGAGTAAAAAAACTGACACAGAAATTAAAAATATTATAAAATGACATAAAAATATCAATATCACATTCAATATGCTTATTATAAATACTTTTTTTTACTTGTATAATTTTTTTATCACATCAAATATTTTTATTTAAAAATATATATATTTTTATCCATTTTATTAAATAGTTTTAATGATAAAAAGACAATATTGTAATTTGTTTTAATGCTGGTATTATGAGTAAGTCTAAATAAATGACACCATCAACAGGGGGCTGCATGTCCCTGTATAAATCAATAGTTGACTCATTATTTCAAGTGATTTGTTCAAACCAGCTGATTCATTTAGAAACTAAGCAAATGGCTACTCCAGTGAATGATTAGTTAAATCATTGATGCAAATGATTTGTTCAAAACCAGATTAATTCTGGACCAAAATACCATAGTCTTTCACTAAGATGTGACCAGAACAAAAATAGAGAAAGTTTAAGTCTCCTAATACTGATTTGGGTCACACTTTAAAATACACATCCAATAGTTAGTTATTGTATTTACTAACATGAACTAAGAATGAAAAATATGTTTTTTAAGGATATTTATTAGCTAGTGTGCTCCAAAAACAGTAACAAAATTTGCGTTTAGAGAAACATAAAACTTACATAAACATCCAAAGCTTGCAGTTTGTCACTTCCGTTCACTTCAGTTTGGATCAACGATTTTTTTCACGTCACCTCATATTTCAGTTTCTCATCAAATCTTGACCAATCAAATGCTCTTTAGAATCTGGCATGCCCCTCCCCCATCGAGAAGCTTCTCATTTGCTTTTCATTTGATGTGCTTTATCCCAACCACTCTCACTGGCAGAGCTGTGATAAAACGAAATGCTATTGGCTGTTTTTTTTTTAAGGGGAGGAACTACTTTTCAGTTTAGATTACGTCAAACATCGAATAAAAAAATGCTAATTTCAAAGCACTTCACGGCACCTTTAGCTACTGTCACCTGTGTGCACCACCTGTCTCGAGCCTCATCGAGGAGCTCTGGAAACTTAAAAGTAGGAGAGACAGCAGTGGAAGGCGAGAGACCACCAGGGCTGGAGCTTATGTTTGTTTTGGTTTCAGTTCGGCGGTAATGGACCGTGAGGGACTGTTGCCGCCCATTTGTTTTGAGCTAATTAATTTAATAAAATTCATTTTATTCATTCAAAGTTCATTGGTTCTCCGCCTCCTTCTTCCTGATGGCCATCAAATGTAAATAAATGAAATGGAAGAAACGGCCCTCTTGCTGTTTGATACTATAGTGCTATATTACACATATTTAAAAACATTTGCTCATATGCCCATTAATTATAGACTTATTCACTTCATCCCACAGCTTGTTCTTGCTCGTAAAACAATTTATAATACAGCATAAATCATTTTTATTTTCTTCATTGACTTCCATGGCCTTTTTGTTCCTACCATGTATGTCAATAGCTGCTGGTTTCCAACATTCTTCAGAGTATGTTCTTTTGTGTGGAAAGAAATTCATAAAGGTTTATAACCACTTCAGTATGAATAAATGGTGAAGAAATGTTCATTTTGGGGCGAACTATATTTACTGTACATTCAATTCATGCTATGCCTCCAGACTTGATGAGCAATGACGCAACAGTGGGTTTGATTGTAGTTGCTGTGGTTACCTGAGAGCAGAGTGAAGGTGACTGAATAGATGCCGTTCTCCTTGGTGGCCGCAGTGCTCTCAGTGTAAGTGATGTCCACCTGGAACTTAACAGGCTTTTGGAAGACAGTGGGGCCGGCGGTGGATTTATACTCTGCTCGAAAACTCGTCTGCGAGATGACGCTGTGACTGAGGCTGGGTATCTGAAGGAGAAAAACGGCAAGGCTTAATTAGGGTTAAGATTAAGGTAAGATCTTATGTTGCATGGGCACAATGTGCGAGTCAAAATTATTGATTTTTCCTTTTATGCCAAAAATCATTAAGATCATGTTCCATGACAAAATTCTGTAAACCTTTAAACTTTAAACATATCAAAACTAAATAGTTGGTAGGAAGAATTTCTGAGAACTTCATTTATACACATTTAAATTCAGCAGGAACTGGAAGCTGCTGAGACTTTTATTCCAGTATGTTGATGTACTTCTGACTGAAATGGAATATTGAGTGGTGGGCGGGGCTTTCTTTTGCACATCATTCCCTCATAGCAAACTAACCATAAGAGGAGCGTGGTTAAGGATATTAACATGCAGTTGTTTAAAATACTTTTTTTTTTGTGACCAGACATTGTTAATATCACAGAATAATAAAGAAATCAAATATTTTAAGTGATAAAGGCTAGGTCAATTAGCATTGCACTACAAATAAACGTTAATCTTTATAGAATACCAAGGATAACTTGAAGAACACAAATAATCTAGATATTGTCACAAGCGTTTCTTTATATTTGAGCAATTTATTAATTTCTATCATCTTTATCCTCATGCAGTGAGAGAAGACCGTAACTCATGTCGTCTTCAGTAAAGTATATGTGGGAAGTAAGTATACAAGGCTGCCCTCTGGTGTCTAGTGTGAATGACAGAAATAACATTTCAACGTATGCTCGAGGTCTTGAACTCTGTCCAAAGTTCTGCTAAGTTTATTACCTGCTTCAGCACATCTGCTTGTGTATTTTGTCAGTGTTTAAATAGGATTGAGCTCTGCATGACGGTGTGCATCCAGGAGCAGGTTTGAAGAATATAAAAAATATGAAAAATATGAAAATTGACACTTCTGTATACTGTATAAAAATACTGGACTTTTTTTTGTCTCTCAGTGGATACATATAAATTATCAAAATTATCGCTATCGCAATAAAATACCAGAAAAAAATGTGATATAATTTAAAGTCCATATCGCCCATCCCTACAAAAAACCCCCTCAGGTTGACATCAACAGGAAATGGTCAGATTCTGACATATAATTACCAAAACAATTTATTTCAGTGGATTAACTGGCACGGATTAACTATTTAGCTTAACAATAACGATCTGAGCTAGCAAAATAAGCCTTGTTCATTTTTTTAATTTCATGCAGTCTTTAAAGGCGATTTTGTCAGTATTTTATTTTTTTACTCTCAGATTCCAGATTTCCAAACAGTTATATCTTGCCCAAATATTGTCTTATCATAACAAACCATACATCAATGGAAAACATATCTCAGTTTTAAAAAATGAACCCTTAAGGCTTTGTGGTCCAGGGTCACATATTAGGAAATACTCTTTAAAGTAGTTTTGAAAAGACTGTTGCTAACCATGGCAAGTAACTTTTTAAACATGAATTGAAACCACTTGCGAGTCTAAGCGGCATATTAAACTCCTTTTTCCACAAACCTCTTGAGGCACAACATCTATATGCTAATGATTCATGCCCTGCGTTGATTTTCCATTGACCTCTAATGAAAGAGGCAGCCACAGAAACCTCACTCACGCTAGCTTTTTACAGAATGGAAACACAAATCAGAAAGGTGTTTGCAAATGTAAAAACACAGGCTTCCGGGCAAGCCTATCAAAACTGCCACGGCGGGGAAAGTGTTTCGATCTGATAGAGAAAATGTAGCAGCATCTGTTCTAATATTCATAGTTGTCACTCGCATTGGAGGAATGCAACGGGACTGGAGGCATGCGAAAAGAAATTGCTTACCGAGAGAAAGGCATGGACAATGTCGGCTTTTATAGAGCTCAGTGGCTTGTCCTTAATAACCACGAAGATCTGTTCTTCTTTTTCTAGGTTGATGAAGTTACCAAACCAAGATTTTTTGGCAAGTCTGTAGAGAGAGAGAGAGAGAGAGAGAGAGAGAGAGAGATAGAACAATGAAACATTAACTTTTTAGGAAGTTAAACAAAATCAGTTCTTATTAAAGCTCAGAACAAATTATAATCCTATGGCACAGCTTATGAGTAGGCCCACATGGAATCTGCATGTGCAGAAATCCCCAGATGTTTAGCCCATCACCGAGTCTACTTATTTACTCTGAAATGTGTGTAAATTTATATTTATTCAGTTAAATAAAATTAATTTCAGTAATATTATTGACAAATATGAAAATGTTCATATGTTTTACTTACAATACAGTTTGTGAAGTAATATTTTCTGTCTTTTAGTAGATATATTATATAAGAGACTTGCTTTGTTTACCAATTAAGTGGATCTGATTGGATTTGCATTGTAAACGTTAAATAAAAGTTAAAAAGGTATTTATTTTTTATTTCATATATCAAGTTTTTAGTTATGATACTCCCAAAATCATTTAGCATAAATCTGCAGATTTTTTACTAAATTCTGCGCAGAAATAGTAAATGTCCACAGATTCTGTCTGGCCCTACATATAAGAAATACATTCATACAGAAAAAATAGAGAATAAGAGGACTGTGAAGGAATGCCACACAGCAGAGCATCTATCGCTGGTTAATGATGTACTCTTAAGGTCACATTGATGGGTGTAAGAAATATTAAATTAATACAAAATTCCAATAGACATTTCTGTAAAATTATACTGTAAATAACTATTTATATTTCAGATGAAGACAAAATTATTATACCTACTGTGATTTTATTTAATTTTTTACCCCAAATAAGTGCTGTTTAACAGAGCAAGGACATTTTTCACAGTATTTCCTATTTTATTTTTCTTCTGGAGACAGTCTAATTTTTTTAAGTTTGTAAAATTAAATAAATAAATAAATAAATAAATAAATAAATTAATTAATTAATTAATAACATTTTTATTTATTTATCATAATTAACATACTGTAGGTATGCTTTTAAACTGCACTTTAAGCACTTTAATACTAGTATCTTGCAAAAAAGAATCTTGTTGAAAAAAAAGTGTTGGAAAAAATGCTCAGTTTAATAACACTTGGAAAATATATATAAAAAAATTAAAAACAATTCACAGGAGGGCTAATAATTTTGTCATTATTGCTATATATTGTTCATGCAAAAACAAACAAAAAATTTATAAATTAATACAGATATTCCAATATGCTTTAACAAACTTAAAGCAAACTGTTAGCGATCAACATTAACATGTATTAAAGGTTCATCCTATTTACACCATATTTTTGAACGTATCTGAATTCTGATTACCAAACTTTCTAAAAAATGCAACCAGAAAAAGGCTTAACTGTACATCTGTAAAAATAGATATTATTAATATATGGTTATAAATCTAGATTATGAAGCACTTACCTTCTCACACATATAGATAATCAGTATGTGTGTAATAAAAAAATTGAAGTATTTTTAATATACAGTATGCTTCATGATGTTTTAAGATGTGATCTTGTTGTATTGGTTATTAAAACCGTGGTATAATTAAAGGGATAGTTCACCCAAAAAATGAAAATTCTGTCATATATTCTCCCTTCGCTTGCTCCAAACTGGTTTAAAAAAATATATATTTTGTTGAAAATATGAAATAAATAAAATATATTTTGAAGAAAGCTGAAAACCTGTAACAATTGACTTCCATATCTGTCTTTTACTTATTTTGAATAAGTAGTTTAAACAAGCAGCAAAAGTAAAATCAATAAATCAATGGTTACATGTATTCAGCTATCTTCTTGTGTTCAACAGAATAAAAAAAAACTCATAACCACTTGAGGGAGAGTAAATAGTGTGTAAATTGAAATTTTTAGGTGACGTATCCCTTTAAAGCCTCTCTACTGAGAGAAAATCAACCCTTGTATATAACTAGCAACTCTAATTTTGTCCAGTTTTAGCATATAAAATAATAACTGTCTGTCTAAACATCCTTCCAGATCTAAAAAGCTTTAGTCTGTCGCTGCTGTCAGTCAACAAAGCACAGTCGTTCTCAACTTATCTTCCAAAAAAAATCTGATTTATGGCAGGGGATGACAAAGAAAGGCAGAGAGTGCTGCGGCTTATCCAGCTGGCGTGGAAAGTGCGAGAGGGGCGGATAAGTTATGGAAGACAAAATAGAAAACAAAAGAGGATGAAGCATCTCTCTGTGTGGGGGAGAGAGTTTGTGACTGCTGTCTGCTGAGCGGTGAGACCCGAGAAAGATACGACCGAGCTTCCATCAGAGTGGAAAAAAAAAAAGACTAAATGGTTTAACGGAGGCAAACATAACTCACGATGATTTCTGAAGTGCTAAGGGGGTTTACATCAACACTGTTGTTGGTAAAGTATTGCTCAAGGTGTATTCATCTTTCAGAATGCGTGGTATTTTTTTTAAAGCAAACAAATCTGTCTTAAAAGGTATAGTTCACCCAAGAATAAAAATTCTGGTCACACTTTATTTTAAGGTACAATTCTTACTATCAACAAACCATTCATTTTGACTTTTAGCTCAATAAATTCCTAATTTGTTTTTTATTAATAGTTGTTAAGGTAGTACTGGGTTAAGGTATTGGGTATAGAATTAGAAATATAGAATAGGATCATGCAGAATATGTACTTTATAATAAACAGACAATATATTAATAAACATGCAGGAAATAAACAACTAGTTACACTCCGAAAATAAACAAATAAAATAAAATAAAATTGTATAAATTAAATTAAATTAAATGTAAAAAAAATATTAATAAAATTTAATTAAGTAAATTTAAATTAAATTAAATTAAATTTGAATTATATATGCAGTATATTGCTACTTCTTCAAACTTATTTAAAATAAGCTGAAACAACAAAATTCTTGTTTTTTTAGACAACTTAATTGTTTTATGCTCAATCCACTTAAATTTGTCAACCAAACCAATTAACTTGACTTAATTGATTTGAGTTGGGACAACATGAATGATTTGTGTGGAACCCTGCATTTTTTACAGTGTAATAGTGAGAATCGATCCCTACGCTAGGTGTTACCAACATTCTTCTGTTGAACACAAAAGGAGAAATTTTGAGGAAATCTGGAAATCTGTAACCATTGACTTCCATAGTATTTTTTTCCTTCTTACTATGGAAGTCAATAGTTAAGTTTTCAGCTTTCTTCAAAATATCTCCTTTTGTGTTCAACAAAAGAAAGAAAGAGATAAATGTTTGGTACCATTTGAGGGTGAGAAAATAATGAGTAAATGTTTCTTTTTGGGTGAACGATCCCTTTAAATGGAGTACTGTATGGCCTAATAATAATGATACAACATGAAATCACATACAGTGCAGAGACTAATGAAATTTACAATATTATTTTATTAAAAAATAAATAATGACAAAAGATATTAAAAGAAGAAATCTGTAAAATGTGTGCACTCACTCTGGGGAAGACTCTGGCGTTAGGCTGGACATTTCCTCTTGAGTGGGAACTGTTGAGAATAAAACAAAAATGTTAGTGTGTTTCAGATTTATGACTTTGTATATTATTTTGCAAGATACTAGTATTCAGCTTAAAGTGCAATTTAGATTGACTAGGCAAGTTAGGTTAATTAGGCAAGTCACCGGACAACAGCGGTTTGTTATGGCCAGAAATAAAATCTTAATAATACTGACACTCACAATTATTTTTTTTTAATTTAATAATTCTAGCTAAAATAAAATAAATAAGAAAACAAATCTAATATGAATTACTGTTAAACTGTCCTTGCTCTGTTAAACATCACTTGGGAAATATTTGAAAAAGAATAAAAATTCCAGAGCAGCGCTAATAATATAGACCTTAACTGTATATACTTAAAGCTTTCAGCTGCATGCAAATGTCCATAGTTTGTGAGTGATTGTTACATGTTGTCCGTTTGGTTTAGAATTAAAGACTATTATAACAATAAGACTGGATCATTAAGGGATCACATGCAGGAAAGGGGTGCTTAGAAATGCAAATTGATGCCATTGAAACAAAGTAAAGTTGGCCTACAGCAGCAGGCTTAATTTTAGTATGCGCTCAATATGTAAATGACAAAATTTAGCCATAACAATCCATCCATATAACACAATTCAGACAAACATAAGGAGGTTAGCTTTATTTCAGGTTTGCTCTATTCAGAGGGGATTAGAAGAAATCATATTAAAGTATTCTCTCTCTGTGGCTCTCAAATGATTCCAGATGTTCGAAACATATTACAGCTTTAGTAGAAAAAACAAGTTTAAAACATATATTAGATAGTCCACATACTGCAGGAGTGTTCAGTCCTGCTCCTGAAGGGCCACTATATAGTTAATTTCCTACCCTAATTTAAGGGTACACACTTGAACTGGCTACTCAACTACTCAAGGTCTTACTAGGCATAGTAAAAAATTTCCAGGCAGGTGTGTTGAGGCAAGTTTGAGCTAAACTTATTAGCACAGTGGGGATGTTTTTTCAATTACTGAACTATCACTTAATTTTTACTTGTGCGTTTCTTTTTTTTTTGAGCCAGGTAGTAATTAAAAATGGGTGGAGTAATTGTTAATATATATTTTGTTAATTGTTAATATTGTTAATATATATATATATATAT
>CAIGQW010054506.1:7061555-7078550 GCA_903798125.1 Danio choprae
GAATTGGGTAGACTAAATTGTCCGTAATGTATGAGTGTGAATGGGTGTGTATGGATGTTTCCCAGAGATGGGTTGCAGCTGGAAGGGCATCCGCTGCGTAAAACATATGCTGGATAAGTTGGCGGTTCATTCCGCTGTGGCGACCCCAGATTAATAAAGGGACTAAGCCGAAATGAAAATGAATGAATGAATATATATATATATACATATATACATATATACATATATACATATATATATATACATATATACATATATATATATATATATACACATATATACATATATATATATATATATACATACATGTTACTAAAATATGTATGTAAAAACATCACCATAAAGAACATTCCATTTTCTATATTAATATTGCAATATTCCTATTATATTGTTATAATGTATTAATATAATAAATATCCTTATTATTATACATTCATTTATATAATATAATATAATATGTATCATATTATAATGTATGTAAAATAATTAACACTTTATTTTAGGATAACAAATGTGCTTAGTTAAATCACGTCAGTCAGACAGCCTTTTTTCTCTCTACATTAAGTTTATATTTCTTGGCCAAAAAGGTACCAAAGGCCTCCATCTTTTAAAGTGCCCATCATAAACTGTTTGGACATAGTGTACTCTGAAGTCTAGTGCACACAGGCCAGAACGGGGAGCTCATGAACAAGCCTTCTGAAAAATGATAAATGGTAAATGCTACAGTCTTGTGACCTTCATGGAATTGTGTAAGCGACAGCCAAGTCCGTTCAAGTCCACATCAAGCGCACCAAAGCCTGGCTATACACAAGATTAATACTGGAAGGAGTCCAGTGTTCCAGTGAAAGAAGGGCTGGTGCAAAGAAAGTAATCTAAACACACAGATCACCGTTCACTTTTAATATGAAAGGAGATACATCACCATGTGATGACAAATTACTGGGTGTGTAGAGATGAGAGGTGCATTGATATTCAATTGCTATTTGCATATTTATGCTTGAAGTGGTCATATCTGCTGTCTACTGTTTTTCCTAATTATCTGTTATTAAAATATGTATTTTCATTCATTTTCCTTCGCCATAAAGCTTAGTCCCTTATTTATCAGGGGTCACCACAGCGGAATGAACGGCCAACTATTCCGGCATATGTTTTACATAGCGAATGCCCTTCCAGCTGCAACCCAGTACTGGGAAATAAAATATGTATTTTGCATATGCTAATATCACATACAGACACATAACATTAGTTTTTGGTGTGGCGACACCTTCTAATGAAAACGATTTCAAGTTTTCATTCAAGAGAGATAATGGAAAATGCACATACTGTATACTTTAACATGTCGATGGTTAAGTTTGTTTACATCTGTAAAACACATAAGCAATGTGCTTTGGACTGAATGTTACCTTTACATAAGAATTTTTTTTTTTCAAACATTTGTATGTTCATTCATTCATTCATTCATTTTCATTTCGGCTTAGTCCCTTTATTAATCTGGGGTCGCCACAGCGGAATGAACCGCCAACTTATCCAGCATATGTTTTACGCAGCGTATGCCCTTCCAGCTGCAACCCATCTCTGGGAAACATCCATACACACCCATTCACACACATACACTACGGACAATTTTGCTTACCCAATTCACCTATACCGCATGTTTTTGGACTTGTGGGGGAAACCGGAGCACCCGGAGGAAACCCACACCAACACGGAGAACATGCAAACTCCACACAGAAACGCCAACTGACCCAGCCGAGGCTCGAACCAGCAACGTTCTTGCTGTGAGGCGAACGTGCTACCCACTGCGTCACTGTGAGGCTTGTATGTTCATCTGTCAGAAAATTATTGTGAAAATTCATTCCTTTTCAAATGTGGCACGTTAAACACAATCTGATAAATTCTACTCTGATGGTCTGTGCTACTACTGTTAATTTAACAAGAGTTGTAAATATTTGCTTAAACAGTTCATCTCAAGCAATATATCGCATGCCATATATAGTGTTATGACATTTAAGAGAATTTGGACTGAAAGCACAATCTGCAGTGACCAAACCTATCATCGAGAAACTTGGCTGAGGAGCATATTGAGTGGACAGAAAACTGGTCCAAAAGTTCAATTTATAGGTTTTCCACTCTAGGGTAAATGTCAAATTCCCTGACTTTCTCTCAGACTTTCACGGACTAAAAAGCTACATTTCTATGACTTATACACAATTTTTCACCTAAGAGCGATGCAATGATTGTAAATTACAGTGCATCCTGAAAGTATACATAGTGCTTCACTTTTTCCACATTTCTTTGTTACAGCCTTATTTCAAAATAGATTAAATTAATTTATTTCCTCAAAATTCTACACACAATACCCCATAATGACAACGTGAATTTCTTTTTTTTTAAATGTTGCAAATTTATTCAAAATAAAAAACCTAAAAAAAAATCATGTGCATAAGTATTCACAGCCTTTGCCGTGAAGCTCTAAATTGAGCTCAGATACATTCTGTTTCCACTGATCATTCTTGAGATGTTTCAGCAGCTTGATTGGAGTTCACCTGTGGTAAATTCAGTTGATTGGACATGATTTGAAAAGGCATACACCTGTCTATCTAAGGTCCCAGGGTTGACAGTGCATGTCAAAGCACAAACCAAGCATAAAGACAAAGGAATTGTCTGTAGACCTCCGAGACTGGATTGGCTCGAGGCACAAGGCTGGGGAAGGTTACAGAAAAATTTCTGCTGCTCTGAAAGTTCCAATGCGCACAGTGGGCTCCATCATCCATAAGTGGAAAATGTTTGGAACCACCAGGACTCTTCCTAGAGCTGGCTGGCCATCTAAGCTGAGTGATAAGGGGAGAAGGGTCTTAGTTAGGGAGGTGACTAATAACTCGATGGTCACTCTGACTGAGCTCCAGCGTTCTTCTGTGGAGAGACGAGAACCATACAGAAGGACAACCATCCCTGCAGCATATTCCTGCAAAACAATGACCCAAAGCACACCGCCAAAATATCAATGGGGGGGCTTCACAACAACTAGGTGAATGTCCTTGAGTGGCCCAGCCAGAGCCCAGACCTAAATCCTATTGAACATCTCTGGAGAGATCTGAAAATGACTGTACACCGTCACTTCTCATTCAACCTGATTACTGCAGAAACTAAAAAGGAATGGGCAAAAATTCCCAAAGACAGGTGTGCCAAGCTTGTGGCATCAAATTCAAAAAGATTTGAGGCTGTAATTGCTGCCGAAAGTGCATCAACAAAGTACTGACCAAAGGCTGTGAAAACTTATGTACATGTGATTTTTCAGGTTTTTTATTTGTAATAAATTTGCAACAATTTCAAAAAAAATTTTTTTCGCATTGTCATTATGGGGTATTGTGTGTAGAATTTTGAGGAAATAAATAAATTTTAATCAATTTTGGAATAAGGCTGTAGCATAAAAAAATGTGGAAAAAGTGAATCGCTATGAATGCTTTCCGGATGCACTGTAAATGAGTCGAAACTTCAAGTCTCATTCACTTGCATTAAATATTTGCAGCCTGTTATTCTAATAGTTGTTGCAAAATGCTATTTTCTTATCACAAGTTTGACAGTTAGTTACTGACATAACCCATAGACAAATGAATCAGAAGTGATGAAATTGCCAAAAAAAAAAAAAAAGAGAAAAACAGCCAACTGTTGTTGAGCACTCAGCAGACACAATGCAATGCAGTATTTTAATTTAGGTACAGTCTGTAACTGCATTTAACTTAAGTGATTTCCTATTGACCAGCAGGAAAAAATAAATAAAATTGCACTGGAAAAAAGTCGACTAAATATAACAGTAGGCAAAACACATGAAACAATGTGATTATAAAAACACTGAATACAAAAATGACATTTTGATAAATAGAAAATAAAATGGAAAATGTCAAACAAAATCCCTGATATTCCATGCCTTGGATACCCTGATTCCCTGACTTTCAATGCCTGGAATAGACCTTCTAAAATTCCATGATATTCCAGAAATTCCATCACCCATGGGAACCCTGCGTTTAGTGATTAAAGCAATTAATTTATTTTAGTACAAGAAACATTATGTCATAATGAAACTGGGAAAAAGACCAGTACAGAGTACGTAAATAAGTCAATGAAAGGTAGACATGGGAGTGCTATGGCTTGGGGGACATTTAATGCAGCAGGGGCTATCCAGGTAGATGGACAGGTGAATATTTAGAAGCTTCATCACTAAAATAAGGTTTCTTTGCAGCATTAATAACCCCAGTCAGTCAGACAGCCATTTTTTATTGCAGAGCAATGCTCTCGTCACACAGCAATATGGGTAAACCAATTCCTTGAATCTGAAAAAAATTGAAATTACAAAATGGCCTGATATAAATCTGGCTGAAAATGTCTATGGCTAGAAAACACAATTCTGTCTGAACTGTGAAAGAGACTGGAAGAAGAATGGACCAATATCAAACCAGAGCAGGAGGCTAGTGATTTTCTGTGGACGCAGATGCGTCATTCAAAGGAAGGCCCATACACGTCCAATAAATTATATTTGACTATATTTGACTATATTTGACAGTAGTAACCTTCAGAATTTTTCAAGAATTCATTATTTGGAGAAAAAAAAATGTTTCAGCAGTTATATCTTTCCCCAAAAGTCATTGGCAGTATGTTATAAGAAAAAGCTGCATGGTATTTTAAAAATGGATGTTGTAAATTTTTAATTGGGAAAGGGAATCGCCACATTGTTCATTATGTATATGCATATTTAAGTGGCTAAATCACAGTCAGATGAACGTGAGCGTGTTTCACAATTCACTATACTATCAAACTTCATCTGATTCCTGCAGGCTTGTCCTTGAAAGTCATTGTAACTCATTAAAATGCGACACTTGTAAAAGGCAACAAGAACAAGCAAACGAGACATGGGATGTGATCATAAGACTATGTTCTGCAAGAGTACAACAATCTTACTATCGGCCAGGGGTATTCAATTAACAAAGTGGTCCAGTCTCTACATGTACTGGGATTGGTAGGCAATTATTTAAAAAAATATATATTAAAGACAGAATTTACACAGTCAAAATAATAATCAAATATTAGAATACTGAGCCTCCTTGTAAAAAAAAATACACTGCTCTGTTGACTTTTGATGTTAAAAAATCAGCTCTGCAATTTAACAAAAAAGTGACTTTTATTGACATTCTAGTTTTGAGACAAGATATTGTTTAAGAAATAATGTACAGTAATGAGAATTAAGTTTGTAAAATAACAGAACAAGTACTGGCTATTACCGATTAATTACCTATTAACTATTGTCTATTACCAATGTTTTTATACTGTAATTTGCAACACCAACTCAGGCAATATCACTTCAAACTATTAAAAATGTCAATAAACGTAATATTTGCAAAATGTTCAACGTTAAAAGCTTTAGGAGGAAAGATCAAGGTCCCATAATGCAATTCAAAAGCATACAGAAAACCTTTTATTTACAGATATTAATTACAGTGTGTACTGTATATAGTTTGTTGAATGGCATCATTGTAAAATGGCATCATTGTCAAATTCTTAAAAAATATAACTTAAGTTTTAATGGTTTTTTTGAAGTTTTCATTTTTAAAAAACATGTTTAAGTGTACACATGGTCTTGCCCCTAAAGTAGTCTGTGAGTTGGTACATAAATTCAGCAGTGATGGGGCAAAGACTAGAGGGGCAGTAAGTGGGAATTGTAGAATCCGCAGACGCAGAACCACTATGGGTCAGTCATCGTTTTCAGTGAAAGGTTCACATCTATGGAATGCCATGCCTGTTGATTTAAAATTACAATCGAAACTCCCAGTTTTTTCTGTAAAGCTGAAAGAATGGTTGAAATCTTTACAGCAATGTGAACATTAAGTAATACTTTCCGATTGGTCAGGTTTACATTTCTCTTTATGCAGACTCATGTTTGTGGCTCTGTTTACACTGTACATGTTTGTTGTATTGTGTTTTTTGTGTTGTTGTATTGTGCCTAACCAGGGACGATGGCTGCAAATTAGCTTTATGCTATATGCCCTATGTACGCAACATCGGTTGTCTTTGTATAACAATGTCAAGTGTATTGTCCCTGTTAAATAAACAAGCAAATAAAATTAAACAATATGGGTATGAATATTACAAAGTAAGTAAGTAAATTATCGTTTGTAACATTTAGATATGACAGAAGGCTATGTGTCAACAAGAAAAGATAATGTTTAGTGGTTAGAGTTTGTGTACCATTGTGTATCCTATTTATATTTTGTTTAAAAGTGAAGTCACCCTTTTTTAACAGCTTTTTATACAATTTAGCTTGCATTAATGTTGATTTACAAGAACGAAAAAGCAAATAAGAAAAGTCAAATAAGAAAAATCCAGCATTGTGGAACATACTGTATTCACTATATAAAAAAGGCAGGAGAACAGTGGTAGAATGCTGATGTAGTAATAGTTAGCTCAATAAATGATTCAGTGAGACTGGAAATGACCCCAACCAAGTAAGCCAAAAAGAACTCAAAGTTCAACATTAGGATGTAACTTAGGACAGATTAAATAAATAATTGCATCTTCAAACCCTGGTTTGTGGTTTCCATGTCTCATGTCACAATCAAGAACTTTTGTTATGGAAATATATAAATACTACATCACTAATGACTGTTAGATTGTGAAAAAAAAAGGTCAAATACAGCATGATATATTGCTTACAGGTTTCAAGAGATCCATCAGTACAATCCCAGACATAGACAGCAGACCAACTGAGAAAGAGAAAATTCCCTTGACCATTTGAGAGAAAAAGACTGTTTGACCTTATGTTCATGATTTACGATTCAGTAGTATTCTGTTCTGCACTCCGACCCTCTTCTATCCAAATATCAGACATGCATTTCAAATCCCTCTCTCTTTATTACAATTTTAAGATTACAAATCAATTCGTTTTCATTTCTATAACCCTTTACAATGCAGCTTTAAGAGAACAGGCAATAATAAAAATCGGGTTCAAACAAGTTCAGTTCGAGAACTGAAGGGCAAGAGAGGAGAAAAAAACAATTCAGGTACAAAGATCTCAAAATATAGGATCAGATGCTTTGTTAAATGTTCCATTTTTATTTTTGCTGTATGTTTATTTATATTTAAAAGATTATTCAGCATATATTTGCATATTTACAGCAGGAAAAAATAATTATCCAACACATCAGGATGTTCCCTGGTAAATATAATTCTAAAGAAGCTGTTGACATGAAATGAATTGTATACTGAATAAAAAATGTATAAATGAATAAAATTGTATAATTGCATTCACTATTTACTTCTATTTTTAAAATATATTTATTATCTGTTTTTTGTCCTGTCTCTGTCAATCTGTTGCACTGTAGAAGCTCTGTCGCGAAAACAAATTCCTCATATGTGTGAACATACCTGGCAATAAAGCTCTTTCTAATTCTGATTCTGATTCTGATTCTAATTAAACTAAATTTTGATTAAAAAAACACACACACACACAAAATAAAACAAAACACAGTTGTATTAACTCTGATCTTAACTTCTTAGTTTCTATTGGATTCAGGTCAGGTGATTGGCTGAGTCATTCCAGCAGCTTTATTTTCGTGTTCTGAAACCAATTGAGAGTTTTTTTGCCCTGGTTTCATCTTCATCATCTGGTAATGTAGGTGTTGGGACTGAAGCAACTAATGTTAATTTACTCTGACGAGGGGCAGGGTTGCTTTCTAACAACTGAAATGTCAGCTGCTGTCTGGACGTTCCATGCCTTTTAACACCTCCCTTTTTTCCTGTGTTCAATACTTTCACCCTGTGTCATTTCATTCTATTACACATAACTTCATTTCTGAACTAATTAGTTTAGTTTCCTTTATGGATTACTTTGATTGTTGGTGACATCTGGTGAAAACTTCAACAGCACCTTCAGAAATACATTTTCTGAGAAAAATGGTCACATGCTCAATAATTGTTTTGACCTGCAAATTCTATAATTTATTTCCAACTTTCTTCATTTTTAATTAAAGAATCTGCTTTTAATCAGAATGAACAAACAAAAATGAGTTATAGGTAAAGTAAATAAAAGAACGTCTTTGTGATGTATTAGGGTCTTGAGTCACATTGTGAATTCTGCATACATTCTAAATGATCTTATACGTGCAGATGCTGCTGTCTTTCCTACGGTGATCTTTGATCTTGAAATCAGCAGGGCATATCAAAATTACATTTGCATGTCTAGTTGGAATTAAAGATCTGATTTATATCAGAAAAAATGAATGAAGTGGCACTTGAGTGTGAACAGGCACTTCATCTCAACGAATTTAACATTGTCAAACATATGCCAACATGAACCACAATATGTTGTCCAACCGCATATTTAGAATTATTATTATTTTCACACCATTCCTCCATTCATAAAAAAATTATAGCATAAAAACATTGAAACTTTATTTATATGAAACTGATCTTATGCAGCTAAACACATGAAAACATGATCCTATAATTTCATACTCAGCAGTAAACTGCCGGTACTTACCGTTAACCGTTTTCCAGAATCGACTTCGATCATTCCTCTCAATAGATTTTGGCATTCTGGTGGAATAAAATGGGGCATGTGAAACACGCCCAGCTTTACTTTTTCTAATAAGTTTCGTAAATTATCGTCATCAAACGGCAGAGCTCCCTGAATAAAAGAAACAAAAAAGAAAGAGGAGAAATGCGTAAGAGAAATTCAGAGAAAACAATACATCAAATTACATGAAAATGTTCAGGGGATTGACCCATAAATAGTGAGTTTTCATTTTATAAACTCTCACTTTGCAAACTTTGTTTCATTTAAAGGGTCTATCAGTACTGCTGACATGCTAGAGATGAGGATGATGAGATTTCAAAAAAGCAAACAAATAAAATAAAATAAAATAGGAATGAGGAATCAGTTTGGATCTGAGAGGATTGTGTGTATTCAGCATCGAGTCAGATAAATTATAATCTTCCAGCAGTCAATTTTATTTTTTTTTATTTTTTATTTTGGTGCCATCTGCCTTTCCATATCAGGTCAATGTATATTTCATAAATGGACAAGCCACTACATTTCAGTGAAGTGGAAATGGAAAGGAAACAAAATAAAAACAAGAAAACATGTATAGCTGAGTGCAATTCTTTCTTTCTTTATGTAATATGCAGCACTAGTTTGTTCTGAGCACTGAATGATTTCTGAAGATAGGAGTCATCATTTCTAGAATGACTAAAACAACCTGGTTTCAGTTTAAAATGCAGGCCAGTGGCTCTGTATGGACAGATAAACCTCTCAGACTCAAGGGTCTCAATTTTACTCTTAAAATTGAACAAGAGCATTTAAAATGAGCTGGAACATTTGGGGGGATATTGTGTCTGGGATATTGCTATGGTTCAGACGTGCAGATTAAACAATTCAAATAAAATTAATGCAAGGCTGAGATGCTCCCCATACCTAACCTAAAATTGTATTGCTTTTGGAACTTAGAACCAAGTCTTCTTCTTCATGTGTATGTTTGCACTGATTACTTTTAGACAATTCTAGCTCATTATCCATCATACTTGAATAACATAATATGTTAATGAATGTCCAGTTTAATCTAAGGAACAGTTTACACAAAGTGACTTTCCTACTTCAGTACACTGTAAAAAAAATGTGGGGTTCCACACAGTTGCTTCCTGTTGTCCCAACACAAACCTATTAAGTTAACTTGCATATTACATATTTAAATGGACTGAGCATAAAACAATTAAGTTGTCCCCCCAAAAATCTCAACAATTGTGATGTTTCAGCTCGTTTTAAATAAATTGTTTGAACAAGCAGCAGAAATATTTTTTTGAATGTACAGTATATGCAATATTTTGTTTATATTTACAGTCAAGCCCAAAATTATTCATACCCCTGAAAAAGTCTGACTTCAAGTTAGTTATTCAACCAGCAAGTTTTTTTGTTTTGTTTTTTTTGGCCAGAAATGACACAATCTTCTCCCAAAAGACACTAAGGTGATGTACAAGAGGCATCGTTGTGGAAAACAAAAAACATTTCTTAACTTTTATTTACATGTGAACAAAAATGTAAAGTCAGAATTTGCCAGTGGTATGAATAATTTCAGGCTTATTGTATATTGTCCCTGTATATCCAGTTGAAGTCAGAATTATTAGCCCTCCTGTTAAATTGTAACACTTTTTTATATTTTCCCCCAATTCCTGTTTCATGAAAAGAATAATTTTTATAAATAATTTTAATAACTAATTTCTAATAACTTAATAATTTTATCTTTTCCATTATGACAGTACAGAATATTTTACTGGATATTTTTAAGATAATAGTATTCAGCTTAAAGTGCAATTAGGTTAATTCTGCAAGTTAGGGTAATTATGCAAGTCATTGTATAACAATGGTTTGTTCTGTAGACAATATAAAAAAAATATTGCTTAAGAGGGCTAATATTATTGACCTTAAAATGGTTAAAAAATATATAAAACTGCTTTTATTCTAGCCGAAATAAAACAAATAAGACTTTCTCCAGAAGAAAAAATATTATAGGAAATACTGTGAAATTTTCCTTGCTCTGTTAAACATTATTTGGGAAATATTTGAAAAATAATACAAATTTCACTAATAATTTTGCTTCAACTATATACCTTCCATACACTGAATGCATTTTCTGTCAAACCGTTTAATAAAATTATGAAGGTGAGTAATTATTGACAAAAACTAAAAGTTATATTTGGGTGAACTGTTCCTGTAAGGTAAAATCTGAAATGACTTTGCAATTAGCTGTGACTCACCACCAACAGAGCAAACAAAATGACCCCACAGCTCCAAACGTCTGCTTTCCTTCCATCATACTTTTCTCCCTAACAGCCAGAAGACAATGTCAGAATGCAACGATTCTTATTTGAGAACAGGTCATTCATTTATAATTCTCTTCTTTCTTTTACAATGAAAAAAATAAAGAAATACTCACCCGGATTACTTCAGGACACGCGTAATGAGGAGATCTGTGAAAAGATAACATTAACTGCAGTGAAAAATATATATATACTGATAGAAAATATATCATCTTATTTAGCTTAATATACCTATTTTATCATATTTATTTATTTATTTAATTAATGTATTTATATATTTTTAATATGTTCCTTATTTTACATTCATTAACTTTGAATTATTTTTGCCAAACACATAATTTTTTTTAACACAGTTTCTAATGAGCCAATCCCATGGCAGCAACTTGTAATTATAAAAAAATATTATTAAATATAATTATAAAATTGTAAAGTAATGATTGTTAAGCAACTTTCCATAAGTGCTATTAGTAATAGGTTATTAGTGCCAAATGGACTCATCTGGGTATTTCAGAATCTGCTAATATACTTTTACACACAGTTCCTGATTTTTGATCATCTGCGTTAGATGTATTCCTGAGTTTTTTGTTGATCCTAGAACATTATTTTTATCCAAAAATATATTAAACCTAACCCCACCTATAAGTAATTGCTAATATCAGAGGGGGGAAAAATAACAATGATGTAACTACCTAAGAAATGTTAGTCTACTAACTAAAAGTGATAGTTCACTCAAAAATAAAGATCACTATTTGCTCACCCTCAAGTTGTTCCAAACCTTTATGAGTTTCTTTCTTATGCTGAAAACAAAAGAAGATGTTTTGAAGAAAGCTGAAATCCTGTAAACACGAACATTCATAGTAGAAAAAAAACAAACATACTATGAAAGTCAATGGTTACAGGTTTTCAACATTTTTCTAAATGTTTAAGAGATGAAAGAAACACATACAGGTTTGAAATAAGTAAGGGGTGAGTACTTGATGGACAGAATTTTCATTTCTATGAAATTCCTACTTTGACTACTATGATCTATCCCTTTGGTGGTTCCTGACTGGCTGACTGGAATGTTGTTCCAGGATCAAGAAAGTTTTTGATCCAGTATAAGGCTTTTCAGCACACAACAACCATCTTGGGTTTAGAAAGAATTGTCCAAAAATAGAGACATTATCTATTGAGCTGCATCTCTGTGGATGAAAATGCCTTGTTGATTCCAAAGGTCAGAGAAGCACAAACTGGTTCGAGCTGATAAAAGGCAAACGCAACTCAAAAAACCCTTATTATTACCAAAGTATACTGTACAGAAGGGCTCTGAAAGCACAAAACATCTAAATCTGTAGTGAATGAGCTACAAAGCTACCATATAGAGTGCCACTTATGTCAGCTAATAACAAGAAACTGAGGCTTCAATTCATATAGCTTCACAAAATTGGAGAGCAGAAGATTGGGAAAACATTGCCAGATTGCTTTCCTTTGTTACATGTGGATGTTACAGCCAGAATTTGGGCAAAACTAAATAAAAGCATGAATATATATCTCAAGTCTTGTATGAATAGTTCATACAAGCAATAGCTGAATAATTCATACAGGCAATAGCTGGTGGTGTTATAATCAGGGTTGCCAGGTTTTCACAAAAAATGCAGCCCAATGGTATATCAAAACTAGCCCGAAACTAGCCCAATGGCCATTCAAATATGCCCACCCAATACCTTAACAAAAAATGGCATTCCCATAGGGAAAAATACATATTTTACATCACTGAATGCATTACACAGGCTCTTTCTCTTTCTTTTCTTTGATGGACTTGGCAACACTATTTATAATGTTGCAGGAGCTATTTACTTGATACACATTTTGGGCCCCAATTGAGCACTGTTTAAATAAAAGTAAAAATAATAAACAAAACTTGCACAAACCCCTTTGAGTAACCATTGACTTCAGTGGAATTAGTTTTTTCCTACAACGGATGCCAATGATTACCAGTTTTCAACATTTTTCAAAATATCTTCTTTTTTGTTCAACAGAAGAAAATAAAACTCATAAAGGTTTGGATTGGAACCACCTGATGCTCAGTAAACTGTGAGTACATTTTGATTTTTGGGTGAACTATCCCAAAGGTTAAAAAAAAAAAAGGTTTCTTGAATAATCTTTCTTAGCAAATTGTATTCATCAACAGTACTGTGCATCTCTGTGAGACTCTCAACCAGGCAAATGTTTAGAGAGTCATAATCCAAACATCATGGGATTGAGTCTCTGTACCATTAGGAATTGTTGTTGCGAGTGTAAATGCATAGCACTATATCTTCAACTCTCACTACCATGTCTTTGATCAAGGCATGAACCCCCAACTGCTCATTGAGAGCCAAGCTCCACTGCCATGTGTGTGTATGTGTGTGTGTGTACTTAGACAGATTAAATGCAGAGCAAAAATTCTAAATAAACATACTTTTCCATGTCATAACAACCAACCGTCAACGCATGTGTGACTTTGTCTTCAGGCACATTCAGAGTTAATCGAATTATTGGGGGACTTTCTCAGCAAGCTGTCAACACCTCCCTTGACTCCACAAATACCTTTTCAAGCATGTGCTTATGCAAATATGTATCTTGTAAGTGAGAGCCATTTCTTTTTATCTAAATACATTCAACTTGAAGTACTCCAACTGCATACATGTACACATATACACTGAAAAGCCACAGTTTGGGTTAAATGAGAAACAATCTGGAAATGTAGAAAGAATATCATGGACGACTCTGAAAGCATCATTGAAAGGAAAGTGCATATCTGATCCGTCAAATTCAGACTTTATAAAAGCACGTGGTATTTCACCAAATAAATATGTCAGAAAGGGCCGCACGATTAATTGATTAAAAGATTCTGATCTCGATCCCAAGACTCCTCCAATCGTATTCCTACATGTAAAATGATTCAGCTGTCTACTAAGCCTCCGCTGAGCATTAAACATTCAAAATCCGCATTGCTTCTTACCCAAAAGAAGCAGCTGACATTTAATTATTCAATTGCCTCTGTTTTTAGTCTTTTGAACCACACAATATTTATTTATTTTATTTAACACAGAAAGAAAAAATTTCCACAGAAGCTGAGGATCAAGTTTGACATTCTGTTAAAACATTCATGTACGAATAAATGAATAAAATGACAAAAAAAAAAAATGATGAACAAAATATTAACAGTAAAATAAAAACAAATTGAATATCAGATTATAATATCAAATTACTAACAAATTGATTGGATTATTTGATTTTAGCGTGCGTGTGAATATTAGCCTTTGTACATTTCTAATCTAAACATACATAATGTTATAGATATATGTATATCATTATACATATATGAAAAATATCCCCCACTTCTCTCTCCCCCACCACGCCACACGACAATGTCAACATTGCATATGCAATTCTGAGTGTGCTTCACACAGGTGAGCGGGCTTGACAAACCACCTGTAGAAAATCATATCGCTGACACTTTAACCCAACACTTGCACTTTTGCCCCAAACACGTTCTTATAATCACTCCATAATTCTAAAATAAATAATAATAATAATAAAAATAAAATACGTTGTGCATATATGAAGGGTGCTTCACACAGGTGAGTGGGCTTGACAAACCACCTGTAGGAACACTTTTCTTTCTCTTTCTCTTTCTCTCTCGCTCTCTCTCTCTCTCTCTCTCTCTCTCTCTCTCTCTCTCTATATATATATATATATATATATATATATATAAAACTAATCTCTCACACTATACAATTAACGGGGATCTTTCATTGAAGCAATTCCTACTGTACTTCAATTTTCATTGAAGCTGGGATAAAAAAAGAATGAACAATGATTAATTACTTATTTAATTAATCAACTGCTCATGCATTGGTAACACGTAAACACGTGTTAAAAGTATATTGCCTTTCAATCATTGGTTCAAGAAATACTAATTCACATGGAAATAAATATGCCTAATGGAACCATTCGTTCAACTTTTATTTTATTATATATAATACAATTTTCTTTATTCAGATTAATAAAACATTTTCTGGCACAATGTTCTATTAAGCATGTTCTTTTTTTTAACAGTAAAGTATTCAATACGTATCTATGGTCACACTTTACAATAAGGTTTCATTAGTTAATGTATTTACTAACATGAACTAATAATTAATACTTGTACAGCATTAATTAATCATAGTTTAGCATATACTAATGCTTTAGTAAAATCCAAAGTTATGCTTGTTAACATTAGTTGACATACCGTGAGTTAACATGAATTTACAATGAAAAACTTTATTACCATTAACTGATGTTAACAAAGATGAATAAACGCTGTAATAAATGTGGTCATTCTTTGTTCTTGTTAGTAAATACATTAACTAACAATAACTAATACAATCTTACTGTAAAGTGTTACCGTATCTATTTAGAGTCATTCTCAATTCATCCATAATTGTGAAGTTTAAAACACTGTTTATTTATTTTTTTGTAATAAAGCATTGCTGAAACTGTTATGTATACTATGCATCAATTTCTAAAACTACTATAAGCTCCAAACTTACCTCACCACGTTAGCCTAAATGGGCCTTGTTTTGCTTATTATTCTGAAGGCATAACGATCAAACCACTTCATCTCTCTAAAGCAGGTGCGTTAAAGCAAAATGATCAAAACGAATCGGATGTTTTAAAGCCGTAAAACGTTATCATTGTTTATGTTGATGAGCAAGGCAAATTAGTGATAAAAATACACCCATTAACAGATGAGTTTATCAAAGAATCCCTGCGATGCGTAGTGCCAAATCATTTATCTACTCCAAGCTGTTTGCTAGAGCTCATTTCCTCTCTCGTTCCTGCAGAAGTCGTCAACCAATGACGGGCAGATATTAGAGGCTTCATAACTGATGTGGGTGTGCAAACGATCAGGCATATGGGTTCAGATGACTCTTTTTGGTGCAATGTACAAGGAACATTAAGCCAAATTGGTGCATGTTAATGGGAAGGCAGAAATAAACACCATAAACACTATCGGAAGGCATCCGTGAAGCTCTGAATCAATAATGGCTGTATTATTCCAAGTGAGTAGATTAGTCTCAGAGCTAAAGTGGTACTGTTGCAGGCAGTAAAAAAACACTATAGCAAACCCTAAATGCAACTGGGTATCAATTAAATAGCATAAGTATGAGCCATATCCCATTACACAAAATAAATATATTAGATATATATTAGATTAGTGTTTCTCAACCACGTTTCTGGAGGACCACCAGCTCTACATTTTGCAGATTGTCTCACACCTGACTCAGATAATCAGCTCATTAACAGAGACTGAAAGACTTGTAATGGATGTGACAGACAAAAAAAGACATCCAAAACATGCAGTGTTGGTGGTCCTCCAGGAACATGGATAAGAGACACTGTATTGGATGGATGGATGGATGGATGGATGGATGGATGGATGGACGGATGGATGTTAAAACAATTCATGTTTTAATGAATGGAGATTTTAAATTGACTGAACTGAACTGACTTTAATTGATATTTTGTTTATAAAAGTAAATTAATGAACAAATTAATGAATTGACTGCAAAAAAGTAAAGAACAAATATTTTACTAGAATGTAATTAGTAAACAAACTGATGTAATAATAATAAGTATATATGAGATAATAATGAGTGAAATTTTGAATGAATTATATACCACATTGGTAGGATCATGTGATCACTGAGTATATGTGGAAATTAACATTTGTACAATTTTGGATGGATGGATGGATAGATGGATGGATGGTTGGATGGATCTTAAAACAATACATTTTTTAATGAATGGAGATTTTTAAATTGACTGAACTGACTTGAATTGATATATTGGTTATAAAAGTAAATTAATAAACAAATGAATGAATCGACTGCAAAAAAAAAAGTAAAAGTACAAATATTTTACTAGAATGTAATTAGTAAATTAACAGAGTAAATAATAATAAGTATATATATGAGATAATAATGAGTGAAAAAAAATATCGAATGAATTATTTACCACATTATTTGGATCATCTGAGTATATGTGAAAATTAACATTTGTACAATTTTGGGTTGATGGATGGATGGATGGATGGATGGATGGATGGATGGATGGATGGAT
>CAIGQW010054506.1:7078560-7121696 GCA_903798125.1 Danio choprae
TGGATGGATGGATGGATGGATGGATGGATGGATGGATGGATGGATGGGTGAATGGGTGAATGGATGGATGGATCTTAAAACAATTAATGATTTGATGAATGGGGATTTTAAATTGACTGATTTGACTTGAATTGATGTTTTGGTTTTAAACACATATTAATGAAGAAATGAATGAATCAACTGCAAAACAATTATTAGAACAAATATTTTACTAGATTGTAATTAGCAAATAAACCAATGAAATAATAATCAGTATATATGAGATAATAATGAGTGAAAATTGTTTTAATTAATTACCACATTGATTGGATTATGTGATCTCGGAGTGTAATATAAATCAAGAAAAGGAATAATGCCTGGAGGTCAGGATGGGGCCTATAAGAAACTTCTCTAAGGGTCCTTGGCCTAGAATGCAATCTCTACTTATAGGGGATCCTCTTTTCTGAAATGTGTACTGCAATTCCAGTGTTCAAAATGAATATATTACATATTGTGGTTGCCGGAATTTAACAGTTAAAAATACAGTAGAATTTACAGTTTATCGTAAAATAAATTTGTAAATTTAACTGTAAATTATCATATTTTGTACATTTGTTTTGGTCATGAACCAATGTTTTGAAGTATTAAGATCTACTCGGGGTGGACGGATTTAACCTAAAGTATCGATATTTTCAATACTGGCAATGTATCAAAAAGACTGATCCTTATATAGAAGTATCGATCCTTTCTATGTTTTTTTTTTTTCTTAATGAGTAATCACTGATTTTAGAATATCTTAATAATAGTAATAATGATAGCATTGCATAGTATATAAATATTTACTTAAATAGGAACAGGAATGAAAACTCTACTATTCTTCCACTATATCTCCGCTTATGGGTAAGTGTTTGCTCACAGCCTCACACTTTCAAAGCACAGCACACACACACACACCCAGCACAGGTTTTAAAACTTGAGTGCAGGGCTGCGGTCATCATGACTGAACGAAAAAGAAGCCTAATCTGGAGTTATATTTACTCCAGTTAATAATGATGAGGCTTCGTGTGACATTTGTGCCCAAAACAGTAGTATGCCATGGATCAGTCAAAGAAAAACAGGCTCCAAAGGAAAAGGGTAAAGTCTAGATGGGATACAGCTGCGGATACTAACATCAATATAGCATAATTCATACTTTTTACATTACTTTGAGGGTTGGGTTTAGGTTTGGGGTAGACGTTAATAAAATACAACTTAATGGGTAATTTAATAAATAATATGAATAATACTCTGTATAATTACTGTTTTTACATCACTGTGATGGTTGGGGTGGGGGTAGACGTTAATAAAACATTAAAGGGAAGAAGTAGTTTGTGCAATGTGTTCTTTTTTGCTATATACGGCATTATAGCCAATTTTTGTTAAATTTATACTGTTCTGTAATTTGAATAAATGTAAAAAGGAATTATGTCTATTGTATTTTATTTAACAATAATAATAATACTAAAAGAGATTAAAAAAACATTATAAAATCACTAAAACATATTTCACTAAAGTAGCGTTATCGACGATACTTGTTTTGAAATACTTAATATCGGATAGCAAAGAAAATAACTGGTATCGCCCATCCCTAACATCTACACAACTTAACTTTGTTACACAGACTAAAACACAACTATAAACAGGTGTGGATCAGTCCTATGATAAACCAGTGCTCATCACAAACAACTTTTTCCCAAAAGCAAACAAGAAGCATACTATTGAAGGTGTTCATTCACACAACTATTAAACACCATCATGGTAACACACATAAAAGCTAAGTAAAAAAAAAAACATTATTTATCAACATTAAATGTACATTAAACTCTAATGTGCAACTCAAGAAAAAAAAAACATTAAAAAAAACATAGTAATGTTATACAGTGAATAACTGAAAATTCCATTTCCCAGTATTCCCTGCATTACATTACCATGTTTTTTTTATGTTTTTTTTTTCTTGAGTCAAAATTTGAAGTGGATAACAAAAGACAAGAATGAGTGTTGATGAATTGTTTTAGGACAACTTCGATGAAAGGTTTTAAACTACTTCAAAAATTGACTATACAGTACTGTATTAAGCAATATATATATATATATATATATGTTTTGAGGTAGGATTCGGTAGGGCTAGATACAGGTGGTATGGCTAGGGTTTTAAACACAGGTGTAAAAACATGCATTTACACAATAAGTACATTGTAATTAATTAACAATTTCAGTGTACATTTTAGTTAAGTGCACTTAATATAAAGTGGGACCGACATTTTTTATACTCATATGTATCCTGTAGTACACTTTGTTTGTTTAAGGGCTATTAAGAATTTAAGAAATATGTGAGATATTGCACAGTGAGTTGACATCATTACAAAATAAACCCCAACAGAGGGGATTTAAAATTGCTATGGGGTCACTGAGCATCAAGGACATTCAGCCCAGAATGAACATGTACAAAAAGATCATTTTTTTAGGGATGACGAGACCTGTACTTATTCATTCTGATAGTCGATGTTGAGTCATACAACTGGGAGGCTTCCTGTGTAAGCTAAAGTCCTGTAGTTCCTGACCTGCAGTGACCATGATGCCGGCGCAAACTAGGGTGCACTATGGTCTGGTCTGACCTCTGAAGAGCTGTAATTATATAATGTGAGGTGACACCTTGTACGGTGACTGCCATAGTGATTTTATTGCATTCGGCTTTAATCTATGGTCATGTCTGAGTGTAATCCTAGAGGTCGTGCAAGCATGGCAAAATTAATCTACAGACAAATGACAAAAGGTTTTACAGCATATGTGGGGTCAAAGTCAATTATTGAAAGGATAAAATAATTAAATTAAGATTATAAAAGTAATAAGTGAATCACAGGCCTTAATGGAACAACAGAAAAAAGAGAGCACTGATTTTTTATTATATAAATTTACATTTGTTAAGTCAAAGATCACATGTAATAAAATTCCAAATTTCTTAAAGAAATTAAAATTTGGATGCTTCCACATAATCAACTGAACTTTAAAAAAAATTTTACTTAACTGCATCATTGCAACAAATATGACTGCACAGTTAATATTAGCCTCTACACTGTTAACACATTCCTGTAGAATCTACAGTAACTTACTGGCAGCAGTAAATACTGTTTAATTTACAAAAATCATTAAGAGTGTACAATTAAAATAATTGCAATGATATTTCTGAGTTAAACAATAATAAAAATAATACACATTTTATTTAACTATTCTGATGTTCTGGGTCACATTTAATAAACATCTTATTTTGATTCGTACATATATGAGCCCAACAGTTATTGCTTGTATCTAAATATTGTCTGATTCCAACATAAATAATGTTATTAGGATGGGTATTTTTGAGTGGAGAATTTGGCCACTCTTATTTATATTTGTCTGTGTTTACCAATTCATTTGTCTTAAATATAACTAAAAGGCTACAGATGCAATCTATGCCACGATAATGTCATTCAGTAAAATGAATGACACTATGGTGTGACAGAATATCTGCATTCCACCAAATGACAAAAACATTTCAATTCAAAACTTTTGATTCAGCTTATAATATCAACCTGTCATCTATAATAAACAGTAAGCTGGACCAGTAAGGATAAGTGCAATTATTCAATACATTTACTTTTTTTTTTTTATAAATAAATAAATAAATAAATAAATAAACAAATAAATAAATTAATTAATGAATTACATTTAATTAAATTAAAAATGCACAAAAAATAATTTTTATTTTGCCATTCCATGCCAAATACTTAAGAGTTTGCATATGTTTACTTGCATTACATATGCTTAATATATTTAATGTATTTATACATTTACATGTATTTTATTTCGGTTAATCATGCAGTAACATTTCCATCTATTCTATTCATCAAAGAATCCTGACAAAAAATGCATCCCGAAATCCTGTAAAAAAACTAAAACAAAACACGCAACACTGATATAGATAATGTTGCTTAAGTGCTTAATCATCATAATAGAATGTTCTAACATGTTACATGTAACACTGAAGACTGAAATGATGAAGTTTGTCCCACAATCTGAAATAGTTTATCCTTTCTATAAAACACAAAAAAACATATAAAACATATATTTATATAAAACAGCTTTGACAAATCTACACTGTATAATACGCCATCGAAATAAATGTGACTTTTTCTCAAATATTTGACTAACAAATAGTTTATGCTATTTAAAAAGTGATGCCTTTGTTTAATTGTCTAATAATTGTCTTTGAACTAATAATTGATTTATTTTTGAAGTTGAAAATCTAGCCTTCCATAATTTAAAGATAAGAGTGACTGGGTTGGTCATAGAATAAGCAGTGTAATTTGGTAGTGTGATTCAAGGTAATGCTTTACTCCTGGATGAACATGTCTAGAGTCACAGATGACCCCTGGCCGAGTAAGCAAATCCTCGTTTTCTCTTTCTCGATCGTTCTCTCTCTCTGTTCCAGCAATCTGTGTGGAAACTGTGTGACTGACAAGAAGCTGACGGCTGACATTGATACAATTGGGTGACTCAGAAGAGCTGTATATACACCTTATATACCATTCAAAAGCGGCAGTACGATTTGTTTAATGGTTTTCAACAACCTAGGCTCATTGGAGATATGTGCCCAGGCCTACATTTTTTAGAACCGAGAAATATGTACATAGGGCTACGTGTGCTTGCAGTTTTTCTTTTCATAAATCAACTAGAGGGGCCATGTACATACTTGACAATCTCAAATACGTTACTGGGGCACGTCTTCTCATACAGTATATGTGTAATTTCTTGTAAATCCATCTGAGGCCGATGTGTACGTTTCTGCCAATCTCAATGTCCTTCTTGCGTTAGAAGCCAGTTGGCTTGTTGTGCATAATATATCAGCTTGCTATCGACTGACCCACTCACCTATTTCCTGAACCCAACCAACAGTGTTTTCTTAAGCAAACTAGAACAGAAAAGCTATTGCGGCACATGCTTTTACCATGGTTTCAAACTCCATTTTTATGTTTTATTTTACCTTGTTTCTGGAACCTTTCTTTGCCAAACTTGAATCTGCTCTGTTCTGCCTTCCCAGTGAACTACCAAGCAAACACGCCGAAGAAGTCATCCATACAGAGGTAAGTGCCCCATGGTGTTCGTTTTACACACAAAATGCAGCCCCAGGGTACATATTTCTCCGTTCTCAAAAAAATTTGCTCTGGGCAAAAAAATACAATTTCTAAATGTTTCTATGTGATTATAAAATTATACTTTAAAAAAGTATTACTTTATATTCTATAGAAAAATATTGTAAATAAAATATGTAATATATTTATACTTTAATACCTTTTTGAAGGAGAGTCTTCTATTGTATTTGTTTAATCAAAATACAGTAAAAAAAAGTCTACAAATCTTGTTATAATGTTGTTAGTCTTGTTTTTTATCTTTTTCTTGATTTTTTTTCTGCTTATTGAAATTGTGTTTAATATTTTTCCTCAACATTAATGTAGGTGTACACATTTTTGGACTGTGAGCTTAAGGTGTTTTACTTAGATTAGTTCCAGTTTTGCCTTTGGTATAACAGTTTTAATAACTAATTTCTAATAACTGATTACTTTTTACTTACTCTTTGCCATGATGACAGTACATTATATTTTACTAGATATTTTTCAAGACACTAGTATTCAGCTTAAAGTGACATTTAAAGGCTTAACTAGGTTAACTAGGCAAGTTTAGGGTAATTAGGCAAATCATCATTTTTGCTTAGGGGGCCTAATAATATTGACCTTAATATAGTTTTAAAATTAAAAACTGCTTTTATTCTAGCCAAAACAAAACAAATAAGGCTTTTTTCAGAAGAAAAAATATTATAGGAAATACTGTGAAAATGTCCTTGCTCTGTAAACATCATATAAAAAAAATAAATAAATAAATGAAAAAATAAAAAATAAAAAATAAATAAATATATATATATATATAAAATCTATTTTGAGTTTAACTGTATATGCACACATATATTATTTTAAAGCATCCTATAGAAACAATTAATTTAAAAGAGAGATCTGTGATCTATGGGTGTACTCATTTATGCTGAGCACTGTATATGTTATCTTCAAAAAATCTGTTTTCATCTTTAGATGATCTGTTTATTGCTTCATTAGGTATAATTTAATGACATAAATCAAGAATTATTAAGATTATCCTTCTCATTAATGTTTCACTTACCCACAGCTAGTTTCCAGCAGACTGTCCCCCACCTGTAGGGATGCCATGCCGAAGTCTGCTATCCTGATGTTGTTTTTCTCATCCAGCAACAGGTTCTCTGGCTTCAGGTCCCTGTGACTGTAGTAAAGCACAAAGAGGAAGAAAATGTAACATTTATATGAGATGTAAACTGTGGCATAACACAATGAGCTTCATTATGCCTTACATTACATTTCAGTGACTCGAAACTAGTTGTGTCTATGTGATCCTTTTCAATTATCTCTGTTTCTTCCTTTTAGCACAGTAGACTATTCTACAAGCCCCTGTAGAAGGTGATGACAGATGCCTGCTGTGTCAGTGTCCAAGCACTCATCTGACCACAGGTGGACACAGGAGCTGCTTCTGACCTTCAAAATTTATTCAAAAATCTTCTTTTTAATTAATTTTCAACCCGGGTTTTCACAGTGTGAAGCAAGATGACACTAAACTTGAATCACATTCCCATCAGAAAATAGCCATTAAATATGCGCAATGCACTCCTATAAAAAACACTGCACTGACTCCACCCACTTGTGTCTGGTTTCAAAATGACAAAACTGACCACTTATTTACCACAGCAGTAGTGCTGTATGGAGAGTAAGATAAATAATAGGGATTTTTGATGCAACTGAGCCAGGTTCTATTCCAGCTTTTGCTGAAACTGTTCTTCTGTTGTTGTTGTTTTTCTGATCACATCCATTCCCACAGGTTTCTAAACTGCACTCACTAATTTGTGGCCATGCCCTATATGCCGGCAGATTTAACCAGACACCTGGATGCAATGTATTTTGTTTATTTTACATAATTACAATTATACTATAACATAATATTTTAATAATCATAATATAATAATTATTAATAAAACAGTTACAGTTGTATAACAGCTTACTGTAGTATTTTGTAGCATACTATAGTAAAGTGTATTATTCTCTACATATAGTATTTACAACTCTCTAATTAATTCAAGTACTTTATGATTCAAAAACAATATAGTGTTTAAGACACTATCAATAATATATATTTTTTTATGTGGGTCTGAACTCTTCATCTCACGATTCCCAGCGATCTAGCATTTGCAGATCGCTGGAGAACTTCACATTTGCCAATATATGAAATACAACTCCCAGAAGTCTTTGCACTCACACACCAGTTCCTGATCCGTCCTGAACACGCACGCACGCATGCACGCACGCACGCACGCACGCGTTGCACTCACACACCAGTTCCTGATCCCTCCTGAACACGCACGCACGCACGCACGCACGCACGCACGCACACATACACACACACAAAGCTGAAATCTCATGATGGACTGATTACTAGGACTACAAATGCATCTCACTCACACACACTTTGCTGAGTTTTGTGATCTGTAAGTGAGCATTACTGAAGCGTTTTCCTTGTCTTGTCTTGCCGTGTTTTTGACCTTTGCTTTGTCTATAGTTTTATTTGTTTTGCTGCCTGTCCTGACCATTCACCTGTTTTTCTGACCGTCCTTTGGAGTCCCAGCTACTCATGTCTGTCTCTGTTTTGACCTTTGCCTGCCTGACAAATATCTTAAACTGCATTTGGATCCTCAGCTCTGTTGACGACCCAACTCTTTACACTTCATATGCATTTCAAAGAAGGTTTATAAAAGAGGAACAATGAAGTACCCAAAGTCAGTCATATGGTATTATTATCCTTATTAATTTGTTGTATTTCACTTTGTACAATATCCACACTTGATAAATAATCACTCTACACATGCAGTAAGGACGATTTGATTTATTACACTGAATAATAAACACTTAAATAATATACAGCTGCATTCCTCAAACAAGGAAACTATTATAAATGTGTGGGTATGGATGAAAAAATAAATAAAGGTACAGTTTACAAAATCAACAAATTGTATTTTTTTCCTTTTATTTTCTCCTAGAGGTGACTTTAGGGGCTCTGTAAATATTGAAAGGTGGTTATTAATAAACGGCTTCTAATAGCTATTTCCACTAAGTGTAAATAGCTGTTGCAAAAAAAAAAAAAGAGAAAAGGTAAATGTAAACTGGAACCTCAGAGTTAGGACAAGGGGCAGCTTTTTAAAAAACGTTCCTACAATTTACATTGAAGGATTAAAATTTATTTTGATAAATGAGGAACATTTCTGATTTTCTGTGACCCACAAAGCTAGCAAACATGTAACAAGACTAAATAATAATTAAGGCTGTGCTACTGGCAACCTCCCGTCCTCTTTTTTGTTTGTTTTGGTTTTGTTTGGTTTATTTACTCAATTTATATGATGTTATTTATATATTTATTGTATTTATTTATTTTGTATTGTTCTGATTTTACGTTAATGCTCTGTATTTGATATTCATCTGCATTATTTGCAAATCAATAAAAAGTTCAAATCATAAAAAAACAAGATAGATGTGTTCACAGTCACACTTTTAGTTCCATTCCCTTGTTTTGTTTGGTCCAAACAATATTTTTTACTTATGTTTTGCAATGTCTTTTTTAAGACTCAAGCAAAAAAATGTTATATCCGCATATACACTATGGTATTTTTATCAGTTAAGAATCTGTGAAGCAAGCAATCTTTGCAAAATCTTCAAAGGAGTCAAAACAGAAAGAGGAATTCCTTCTTCACAAACACAAAGACAAGAAGACTCTGATGAGTGTATTGCAGTGGTTGAAAACACCAATTCCTCTTAATAGAAAACACCTGTTTGGTAGACACAGTGATGAGTATTACGGCCAATCCCACGTTTCTGTTGAGCTTATGAAAATAATGGAATAATTTCTACCCCTTCAGTAGTTTTGGTCTGCTTGTTTGGTGTGTACCAAGGTTTAATTACTACACTTATACAAATAGGCAAACAAATAACAGACCCTTTGATGGATGGATGGATGGATGGATGGATGGATGAATTGCCATATAGGGCTCTATTTTAACGATCTAGGCGCAAAGTCTAAAGCGCATGGTGCAAAGCATTAAGGGCATGTCTGAATCTACTTTTGCTATTTAAGGACGGAAAAATACGGTTTGTGCCGTGGCGCATGGTCTAACTGGTCTGTTAAGTATATTAAGTATGTTAAGTATAACATGGTCTCTTAATGAGTTATGGGTGTGTTTTGAGCATAAACCAAGCATCTCCCATTTCCTTTAAGAGTCAGTTGCGTCGCGCCATGGCGCATTTGCTATTTACATGGCGCACTTTGTAAGTGAAAAAATTTAATGCTTCACTAGCGAGAAAACAGTTAAACAGACCATCTGCAGCGCGAGGATAAATAACTAACCTCCTCCAATCGGCCTCTTTACTTTCTCTTTCTCTCTTTCGTGGATAAGGAAACGGTGTTGTACGCACTCCGCTGAAGACATCCATTAGCCTACATATTTAATTTTGTTTGTTAAGCACAAAGATTTGTTTCAAAACTATTTCTAAATTCAGTTCTAAATTCCAGCAAACGAATAAATGAGCAATAATACCGAAGTGTGGTCAAAAAACTATTATATTCAAATACACGTCATCTGCCCCATATGGTCCAAAACTCGACAGGTGGACAATAACACAACAGGTGGACAACAGGTGGTTAATAAAACAAATATAAATATCCATATAATAAATAATATACTAAATTGGTATAATGTTATATACTAATAATAACATTATTCATTCATTCATTTTCATTTTGGCTTAGTCCCTTTATTAATCTGGGGTCGCCACAGCAGAATGAACCGCCAACTTATCCAGCATATGTTTTACGCAGCGGATGCCCTTCCAGCTGCAACCCATCTCTGGGAAACATCCATACACACCCATACACTACGGACAATTTAGCTTACCCAATTCACCTGTACCGCATGTCTTTGGACTTGTGGGGGAAACCGGAGCACCCGGAGGAAACCCACGCCAACACGGGGAGAACATGCAAACTCCACACAGAAACACCAACTGACCCAGCCGAGGCTTGAACCAGAGACCTTCTTGCTGTGAGGCGAACGTGCTACCCACTGTGCCACCGTGAGGCCCATAATAACATTATACCAATGCAAATTGTCATGAATAAACTGAAAAAGCCCCCCAAAGTGAAGGCATGGAAGCAGTGGTTTTTTATACTTATGTAGAAAAATAATAATTTTTGTAATATTTTATTCCTTTAATTCTTTTTAATTTGTAAAGATATTTGTGTATTGCTGTACATCCTGTGTGTATTAAGCAATGTGTAAGCGTTTAAGGCGCACAACTAACATGCTCTGCGCTGGACTTTAGACCTGCTTTCAGCTGGAACTTTTTTTTAGTTCCTCAAAATAGCAACGCTCCAACAATGCGCCTTAACACACCTCTTTTCTAGACCGACACACCCATGAGTCCACAAAGTGGCGCAAATGGATTTGCTATTTAAACAACGTGGTGGAAAACGGGAAAATTAGGATCGCGCTGGTCTGAAAATAGCAACACGTTGGGGCAAACACATCTTGCGCCATATTGTGTATGATAGGGCCCATAGTGTTTCTCTGTATTGTTAATATTTGGTCATAATTGTACAAGTGTGATTATTATGCACTAATAATTTTTCATCAGGTTAAGACAGAAGAGTTGTCTGCTAAAAAATTAACTTTTAGTTTTTAATAACGTAAAGATTTGAAGTGACAGTGACACAAATCGGGTGTAAAAAAAACACATTTATTAACCTGAATTTCACATGGCCAATAAAACGGAGAATGAAAAGATGTATACCACAAAAAATGTTCATGAGACAGTCTGTAGAGATAGGGTTTATTAGCTGTCACAACAGCCACATCCATAATGACTCTTTAAAGTCACTTTCTGACACATTAATATGACCTAGATCGCGTATTCTCTCCTGAACAGTTTGTTGATTAGTGGTTGACTATAAATTTTCCTAATTAAATAGCAGCGAGGGTAATTTGAACCTCTCTTGTCTACAGGTTAATGGAAACATTGGAAAAAACAAACTGAACATTAGTTTAGTTGTGGTAATAAAGCATTCCCTGATGTTTTTGATAGCATCAGGTTTATATTGGCCACTGAAGGCACTGAATGTTTCCCCCAGTCAACCGTAAGATCTTTATTTGCCCAGTGATAGTTTAAAAATTTAGTGCACATGACGTTCTGTTGCTTGAGGATACAGATCTGCATTTAAATGTTGCTTAATACAGTTTTCACGGGTGTCGTCAAAACGGCAGTTCTGGCTTAAGTGCCCCTTCCTATAAAAACTTCAGAAACAGTATCTGTTTAACATCTGAATGTTTGGATTGGATTGGAAAGGATTGTAGGGCAGCACAGTGGTTCAGCGGTTAGCACTGTTGCCTTACAGCAAGAAAGTCATTGGTTCGAGGCCTGGCTGGGCCAGTTGGCATTTCTGTGTGGAGTTTGCATGTTCTCCCCGTGTTTGTGTGGGTTTCCTCTGGGTGCTCCGTTGTTGTTTTTTTTACTAAAATTGGCCGTAGTGTATGTGCGTGTGTGTGTGTGTGTGTGAATGAGTGTATGGGTGTTTCCCAGTACTGGGTTGTGGATGGAAGGGCATCCACTGTGTAAAACATATGCTTCAATAGTTGGCGTTCATTACGCTGTGACAAAAAAAAATGGCCAGAGACAAAGCAAGGTTGCTTTTTGGTGCCTATAATCTGGCAACAGAAGCTCATCTATGGTAAATTTGAACCCACCACATCCTATCCCATTGGTAAAAAGCTTGATGGATGGATGAAATTTGCTATTATTTATATTTGGGGGGCAATGACTGATTATAAAAAAATTTATGTCTTTTTTATTAAATTATAAAGGGAACGGATACATTTCTTTAATTAAATAAAATGATGAAGTGTTTTTTAAAAGTATGAACGGGTGAACAAACAAAAAAATGAACAAACAAACAAACATTTTTAATTAGCTGTTTAAAATGAATGCATGATTAATTATAGTTAGTCAGCCCTATGTTCTTTTTTCCACTATGTTTCACCCAGATCCATCGGCCCAATTACCACTCAAACAAGCTTTACATTATTGTGATGTAAAGAGCAGCAGGCGGCACACGCAACAGTACATTAGCAATCTTTACTGCATGCTGTTCACAGCGGTCCAATTATGAAAGCGTTTAATTACAAAACATGTATGTTTACATGTTTGGTAGCGCTTTAACTATACTGCATGCTGGTTATTTGATGTTGGTTAATTTACTTTCCTGGTGATATTTGCCTTTGCAGTCAGGGAGGGAGTTGAAAAAAAGAGAGATATATATATAAACAGACACTTTCCACTCTTTAATGTTATACATCACAGAGATGTGGTATCCGTGCCAAGTCAAGCTGGACAAAATTTCCAAGCAGCCTCATGTCAGATGCTGAACAATCTGCACAGCACCACATTATAAGTTTTAATTTAATTTACTTTATTGATCCAATCAATTCATTTTAAATAAAATATTTTTTTATTATTTTTTACTCTTTAAATTAGTAATGCATGCGTTTGATTAGTGTAAGCCAGTGATTATTGTTCAAATGAAATGATGGTGTAGAAAAATGAACATTTCTAGTCAAAAACAACCTTCTGCAATCTTATACCAAAGATGGAAATATGGGCAGTGAGAATAGCAAAATAATGTGGGATAGTGCTACTATTGTGTGATTATATTGTATTGCAATATGAAGCATTCATTCATTTATTCATTTTCATTTCGGCTTAGTCCCTTTATTAATCTGGGGTCGCCACAGCGGAATGAACCGCCAACTTATCCAGCATATGTTTTACGCAGCGGATGCCCTTCCAGCTGCAACCCTTCTTTGGGAAACATCCATACACACCCATTCACACTCATACACTACGGACAATTTAGTCTACCCAATTCACCTGTACCGCATGTCTTTGGACTTGTGGGGGAAACCGGAGCACCCGGAGGAAACCCACGCCAACACAGGGAGAACATGCAAACTCCACACAGAAACGCCAACTGGCAATATGAAGCAGTAAAATGTAAAAAATAAAATTTAAAAAAACCACAGAATGCTGAAATGTGAAATAAGTAATATTTATTTGTTATTGTAACGACTGAATTAGTTACAAAATGAATGTATTAAATTATAAAACTTATGAAATATGAAAACATATAATTGTACCCAGCATAAATGTAAAAGAACAGGGGGGGGGGGGGGGGGGGGGCGGGGCCTTAAAAAAGTCAGAAGGAAACTCACTAGTAAATTTTTTTTCAAAAAAGTGACTAGCCACAAACCTAGCAACTATTTTTGGACTCTGACGTGTCCAACACTATCTCACGCCAATTCATAATTTTCTGATTTAGTGCCTAATGTGTTAACTTATTATTTGAGTTAGATGGTTGGGTTTAGAGGTGGGGTTTGGTCAACCCAGGCTCATTGTGGATACGTACCTGGGTCTATATTTCTGAGGACATCGAAATATGTAACCGGAGGTATGTCTTTTGTTTATGCAAATCCGCCAGGGGCCACTGTGTATACTTTTTGATGATCTCAAATTTCTCTCACACGTAAATCCACCAGAGGATGCAATATACTCTTAAGCTGACCAGGCCAGCTTGCTGTCCACTGACTGATTGACCAACCCACCCACCCCCTTCCCTAGACCTAACTATTAGTGTTTTCAAAAGCAATCTAGAAGAAGAAAAGCGGTTGTGGCCGTGTGATTTTTACCACGTTTTCAGCCTGTTGTTTATTTCATTTTTTATTTTACCTGGTTCTGGAACTGTTCTTCTCTGAACTCGAACCCCATCATAGAGGTCAACTCCACTCTGTGTCTCAAGTTCACCAACGTCAGCAGCGAGCCACTGGGTAAACTAATAACACCAGAAAAGCCATCCACATGGAGGTAAGCGGTCATACTGCCCCGCAGCATTCGTTTTAAAGACCAAATGCACCCAGACGGACCTCTGACTACATAATTTGCAATCTCCAGAAATATAGACAGGGCTACATATCCACAATGAACCTGTGTTGGGTTTGGTGCCATGCCTCATTTTAAAAATCATATATTTTCACATGACTGAACTCGGGCGACATGGTGGCTCAGTGGTTAGCACTGTCACCTCACATCAAGAAGGTCGCTGGTTCGAGTCCCGGCTGGGTCAGTTAGCATTTCTGTGCTGAGTTTGCATGTTCTCCCTGTGTTGGCGTGGGTTTCCTCCGGGTGCTCCGGTTTCCCCCACAAGTCCAAAGACATGCGGTACAGGTGAATTGGGTAAGCTAAATTGTCCGTAGTGTATGAGTGTGAATGGGTGTGTATGGATGTTTCCCAGAGATGGGTTGCAGCTGGAAGGGCATCCGCTGCGTAGAACATATGCTGGATAAGTTGGCGGTTCATTCCGCTGTGGCGACCCCAGATTAATAAAGGGACTAAGCCAAAATGAAAATGAATGAATGAATGAAATTGGCCATAGTGTATGTGTGTGAATGAGTGTATGAATGTTTTACAGTACTGGGTTGCAACTGGAAGGGCATCCGCTGTGTAAAACATATGCTGGATAAGTTGGCGGTTCATTTCGCTGTGGTGACCTCTGATGAATATTGGGACTAAGCTGAAGGAAAATGACTGAATGACTAAACTCGTATGAATTCATACAGATTAGCCACTAAATCATGGGCAGATACAGTTGGACGTGATGTCAGCAATTTACAAATTTACACATGACATTATCTAGCGACATTTACCGACTTTTTGAGCAGAGCTTAGCTACTTCCCATTCAAAATAGATGACAACACTGCACTGCAGATCCCTGGAATACACAGGTCAGCCTACAGGGTTGATCTTTATTAAAACTTCTGTGCCCTTTGGACTTTGCATTGGCCTTTTTAGTAAGAAAGACATGACTGCCAATAAACAGAAAGTCTTTCATTAGTCTTGACAGCAAGAAAGCCAAGTGACCAAATTTCTAAACCAAAAGTCAAGCCACTTCTAATAAACAAGACATCAAGGTCCCTCAAAACAACTGAGATTACAGTAAGATCCAGCACAGTGGTAACCTACAGAACCATTACAAGAGCCGAAATCTAATTCTAAAGTTTCTCCAGTGGCACATAAAAACCTTAAAGCACAGTGGTGCACTCAGAAAGTCAAACAATAGAAGCAGAGAAAGTGCATTTGTGCTGATATCAGATTTCCTAAATGATCTCCTTGTGACTCTTATTAACGCTAAGGGGTAGTGGGGGTGCTACCATACGGATCTTTATATGTGGCCATTATTTCTGAAGCAGGTGCTTGTCAAGTGAGTCAATCTTGGAAGTATCAGTGAAAATGGGTTGGATGAGTTATACTTTCAGCTGGACAGCTGGGGTTATGAAGGTATGGTCTGTCTGACGGGTACTGTCTCCTAGTAGGTATATTTGGAGGAATATTCATGTCTAGCGGCTCAAGAAGGTAATCTTGTAGGTGGACATAAAGACAGTGAATGAGTGTCAGTGTTCGTCCGCGTCATCCTTTGTTTATGTCATGTGCTTTCTTTGTCCTTCTCCCGCCACCGTCATTGTTAATCTGTTCCACCTGCGTTCATCCCTTCTGTGTCATCTGTGTAATCACTCTACCCTCCATATATACCCTTTCGTCTGTGTCCATTGTTGTCCGGTATTTTGAATCGTGTGGGTCTCGTCCTGTCTTCCCGTATCCAGTGTGTGTTACCCGTAAGTGTTAATAAACCCGTTTTTGTAATGTTTATCCGTCTCCCTCTCGTCTTGTTATCCTCCGCCCTCCGGGCGTTACAATGAGCAGTTGGCCTTCAGCTATTAAAACATTTAAAGAACACCGTTCAGGCTTCAAAAGGCAGGTCAATATGTCCATCACAATAAAAAAAAAGGCATAAAGGACTAGTGCACTCAAAAATAAGCAATCTCCTATGATTTCCTCTGATAATTTTCATTTTTGGAACAAAATACTTTAAAAAACAACAACAACATTTTTAACCATTTATGCAGTTGTCATACATTTAAGGGGGAACATATGAACACTCAGTGGCAGAACATCTACTTTATTTGAAAATTCCAATCTAGGAGTTTGGACTGTAGGAGATTTGAACTGTAATTGATGGTGTTTGCTGTCATCAAATAGCACTCAACCTAATGTTGATCTCAATGTAGTTGTTTTTTGCAGACTTCATCATAAGCCAGGGACACATTATTATTGTGAAGTCATAGCATAGCACAGAAACCACACATCTCTTTATTAATCAGCCATATAATCATAATATGTCTCTTGTGGTCAGTTCAGCTGAAAGCTACAGTGAACTGCATGTATAGGTTTCAAAAAAATCATTTTGTAAAACACAACAGGCATGTTTATTTCCAGCTATTATCACCTTAAAGAATCAGTTAACCCAGGGGTGTCCAAACTCAGTCCTGGAGAGCTGGTGTCTTAGAGAGTTTAGCTCCAACTCTAATCAAACACACCTAAACCAGCTCATCACGCTCTTACTAGGTATACTAGAAACTTCCTGGCAGGTGTGTTAAAGGAAGTTGGAGCTAAACTCAGCAAGATACCGAACCTCCAGGACCGAGTTTGGACACCCCGGAGTTAAACCTACGAGATGAAAAATAGAGATGAAGGTTATCATAAACATGCAGAATGCACATAATTAGCACAATTTATTCACATACTTAGGAATAATTATGCTGCCTATGTTGGAACAGATGTCATACACACCAAAGACTTAAAATGCAGTCTCGGCAGGTTTTGTCAATGATATAAGGTTACCAGAAAGTGATTTACTACAGTTATAGATAAACAAAAACATGAAGTAACATTGGAAAGTACACTGTGAAAAATGCTGGGTTCCACACAATTGATTTGTGTTGGGACAACATTAAGAAATTAAGCTATAGTTTTTACAAAGTTAAGTAGATTGAACATAAAACAATGAAGTTGTCTAAAAAATATCCCTAAACAAACAAACCCGTTTGAACAAACAGCAAACATAATTTTTTGGAGTGTATGTTAAATAGAGATTGCACCTACTAGTCAACTAATCGACTAGTTGACTTTAATGCTCTGCCATGACGCTTTTTGATTGATGTCGACTAGAGGTGTTGTGCAGGTTATGTGGTTTGACCTGAACTACATGGCAGCTTTACACACGAAGGTGGTTCAATGAATAAAACTGCCCTCGGATTATTTAAAGTAATTTTTTAAATGTTATTTTTCTTATGTCAGCGTCAAAGATTCACGTGAACTTTGAGTAAACTTTAAATCGTCAAACAGATGCCAGTTAGATCGCTCCATGCAAATACCCTAGAGCAGATGCTAGCCAATCACGTTTACGTAATTATGGAAAAGTAATGTGATTGGCTGTTGCCCTCTGCAAACCGTAGACGCAGACATATTTTGTGAATGAACCGTGAATCACGCAGAAACCGTGAAGTGACCAGCCGCGGAAGTGTGACAAACTTTATAGCGTGTGTAAATATCATCCCCGGTGGAGATGTGCAGCGAGGAGACGTCTGATAACCAAAATGAGCCAGTAACCGCAAAAAATGCCAGACTTGAGTAGGATTTTGAGCAGCTTTCTAGCGCGCACCATCATAGCAGTAAAATATGCGTCTGAGAAAATCTCTGACAGTGTAATAAGGCTTAACGTTATAGCCTTTGTCTCTTGTGCGTTATATTGTTATGAATAACTTCACATGAATCTGTGTGCTGTTGAATGCATTACTTCTGCACTAAATATCTGTTATTGTTACATACTAACTAGAACATGCAGTGATCAATGTGTTGACTGCATTTATTTAGCAGTAAGATTAGCCCGGGTGCTAATGTTGCATTAATAACGAAATGAAAGTGTTGACAGTGCATTTGTTTTGCACTAAAATCAGTCACTGGTAATGTTGCATTGTTTTTGCAATGTGTTATGAGCTGTCAAACAGCATGTGAATATATTTTTCCTGCAAATAAATCGCAAACTGTGGCGTGTTGCAAAACATTTACAACTTGTGTTTTTTTGATGATGTCACCAGCGACTAGTCGACTCGACTTTGATAACATAAAAGTCGACTTCCAAAAATATAAACTCATTCAACCCCTAATGTTAAAAAACAGTACAGTGTGATGAGTGTTTTGCATTTCATGCGATCTTTGAAGCTGTGTTTCAGCCCCAGGAAGACACCAGTACAACAGCTTGTAAACCATGTAAACTTACAAAATATGTCATGTAACACGTGGCAAAAATGGAAAAGGACAGAAATGGAAAAGGAAAATACTGGCTAGGTAATTCTCCTATCATCCCCTGCTGACTGCCCCAGCTTGAGATGAGTGAGGACGGGTTCCTCTCTGTCACATACTGTATGAAGCAAGCAAACAGCCGGGGAAGTGTGACAGCATGACAGGGACATTTCTCATCTCTGGTATAGCATACTGCCCCTACTGCTGCTCTGTGTGAGGCCTCCAGCTCTAAGAAATGATGCAGGGACGAGAAACAGCAAGACAGTCTGTTGGGTTTAGCAGACACACTAAAGGTGCACAAAGAGAGCCAGATTGTGGCCGTGTTTATCATACATGAGTCTTACGTATATATTGTGCATGACAGTAATCATATGAATTTGTACTGAGGTTGCATGTTTTATACCCACAGTGGTAAACTGTGTTTTTTCTTCTTCTTTCTTTTTGAGGAAATTTACATTCATCTTAACTGTATGTGGTTTTTGTACAAACATACAATTGTTTGTGTGTTGTGCAAAGACCAATACTGATAAACGGATAATACTTTTCTTTTATCTCTAAAGAGATTAGCTTCATAACACTCTTATACCTTAAATGAGATTATTTGCTCATTTATCCAGGTGTATGTTTTTTTCTTCTCTTAATGCTTCAGAGGTCTGGCTCTAAGTAAAATTTGAAATTGTTAATTTTATCATGTATGAAATAAGCACACATGAACTTTACTGTTACCCTTGTTACTATGGTACACGAGTGTCCTGGAACACTGTTTTAATAAGGGAATATCTTCACAAGCAGTGCTGAAACTGTTGATTTTTTATTTTTAAAAATCATGCCACAACCTAATTGGTAAATGTGATTATTGACTTTTTATGTCAAAAACATGTGTGGACCTACTAGGGCCAGCCCATACGGGCTCTGCTACAGTTTACAGTTTAGCATTAGATTAAATATTTAAACTTATTACGACCCCCTTAAAAATTCTACAATTCCCAAAATGTATCATTTCAGAGCCATTGGGCATGTTGAATCGTTAGACCCTGGCAACATTACCTCAAATGTGTAATGTGATTCAGTAGATGTGGAACTTTCAATAGGGACCCCCAAAAGTCTTGGTTCATCAGACATAACTCTGAACCTCCTGACACAACTCTGGACCCCCAGCTGAATGCTGATCTTGGCTTCTCAGTAATAATCTGTGAGTGATCTGCGATGCCACTTATTTATCCAAATGTGGAGTGGCCCCACATGCAGATCCCACTTGCCAATTTTTATTGGCCCTTTTTCATAAAACTTCGGTCTTTGGAATCTCCAGATCTGTTGGCTTGTATGAAATTATTCCTAGTGATCAACTGAAGAGAAACAGAAAATCCTTTGCATTCAGTTTCATTAGCACTATAACGTCTTTGGAAGTAGGTTGGAAAAAACAGTGAAAGTGATACAAAGTTGCACAACATGCCCACCTGCACTGCATTCTATTCAGAAGGGCTCACCACTGTGCCCTAATCCCTTAGAAGAGTTTACCTTCCAGAGTGACACCTTCAAAGGGATTAGAGAATACGGATGATGAGCCCTTCTGAATGGCACACAGTGTGCGACACCAATAAACTTCCCTGGGGAAAAGATCATGGGGCCCGAAGTGTCCATACAGTAAATTGTACACTTCAAAATACTTCAATCTGAAGGGCCACTTTTGCACTTCAGAGGGCAATACATCCCACATGGAATGCACCATTGGATTTGACCAAGGCATTTTAACCCACATCATGTCATAATTTATAGTAAACAGGAACTACCCTGAATGACATGGCCACAGGATAAGTGCATTTATGGGATCAACTTTACACTATTTGTACAAAGGTTCCATCACTGCAACAAGATATTTCCAAAATTAAAGGCTCAATTAAAACTGATGGCAAGGTTCAAAAGTCAATATTTGCTAATGATGTTTGGAAAAGAACATGATGATTATTATACATCATTGGTTAAGCACTCACCTTTTTCAGTTTTCATAACACCTCTTTATGCTTCAGTGAACCAAACAGGGCCAATTATCAAAAACAAACTATATTACTAGCTTCACATATTTTGCCAAATGAAACACGTCTACAAATTTGTGTATGCTGAGATTTTTTTAGGATGACAAAATGTAATCAATCGGATAGAGCTTTTGGTTTAAAAAGTGCAAAAGTCGCTCATGTGTGAAAAGCTATCAAGAAGCTCATGAACTCTGAAGGAGTGAATGAATTTTCCTTTTTGAGCAAAAAATTATAGCCATTTTGACGTGGTCATACTTTTCAGCTTACAATTAAAAGCCTGTACGTAGACTTTAAGACCACTTAAAAGTGCAAAATGACTTAAACATTGCGATTTATGACGGAGATTCTGCTCTTAGACCATTCAAACCTTGAAAAAAAAAGCAGTTCATTTAGATTCACTATGGCAGATCCTCTCTCAGACCATCCAAACCCTCCAAAAAACTGATCATAAATCAAGAAAAACTATGAGGCGACGTGCCTCTCTTTTCCTCAGAAAAAAAAGAGAGAAAAAAAGAGCTTTTGAGCCTGATATCTTGATGATTCTAATAGAAAGCCCCAGGGTATGAATAAGAATTTAACGAGCCGAAAACGGAAGAGTTTGCGCCAGCCTGCCGGTCACCTATAATCTATTACCATTGAAAAGGTGGGAAAGACTAAAGGCTGGACTGGCTTTTAAGATGCACTGCTGAAGTTTTGCATTTTAATTTGTGGTTTCCATAAAAACATGTTCTGATATGGCTGGTCACACTCACCATATTGAGTGACTGTGGCAGAAGTCCAGGGCTGAGATGATCTGTCTGAAGAACTTTCGAGCTTCTTTGGGTGTTAACCGGCCCTTCTTTACAAGATAGTCAAACAGCTCTCCCCCTGACACATGCTCTAAAACCAAATACCTGCAAATAAACAGGAGAGGGGAAAAAAAAACATTAAAGACCCAACAAACCTGCATTTAAAGATATTTTGAAAAACAGTAAGAGTTATATACTAGTATGTTGTTCCAAATTTAGCCATTGTGTTGCTAGTCTTGTGGTATGAAGTGGAACAGTCAAATTCACAAATGTAAAAATCCTGTTTTAAATATAATTGCTTTTGAACAGTAACTTACAGTGCATCTGGAAAGTATTCATAGTGCTTCACTTTTTCCAATTTTTTTTGTTACATCCTTATTTCAAAATAGATTAAATTAATTTATTTCTTCAAAATTCTACACATATTACCTCATAATGACAATGTGAAAAAAAGATTTTTTGAAATTGTTGCAAATTTATTACAAATAAAAAAACCTGAAAAAATCACGTAGATAAGTATTCAAAGCCTTTGCTCAGTACTTTGTTGATGCACCTTTGGCATCAATTACAGCCTCAAGTCTTTTTGAATATGATGCCACAAGCTTGGCACACCTGTCTTTGAGAATATTTGTCGATTCCTCTTTGCAGTACCCCTCAAGCTCTATTAGGTTGGATGGGAAGCGACGGTGTACAGCCATTTTCAGATCTCTCCAGAGATGTTCAATAGGATTTAGGCACGGGCTCTGGCTGGGCCACTCAAGGACATTCACCGAGTTGTTGTGAAGCCACTCCATTGATATTTTGGTGGTGTGCTTTGGGTCATTGTTCTGCTGGAAGATGAACCGTCGCCCCAGTCTGAGGTCAAGAGCGCTCTGAAACAGGTTTTCATTCAGGACGTCTCTGTACATTGCTGCATTCATCTTTCCCTCTATCCTGACTAGTCTTCCAGTTCTTGCTGCTGAAAAACATCTCCACAGCATTATGCTGCTACCACCATGCTTCACTGTAGGGATGGTATTAGCCTGGTGATGAGCGGTGCCTGGTTTTCTCCAAACGTAACGCCTGGCATTCACTCCAAAGAGACCAGAGAATTTAGTTTTTTATGGTCTGAGAGTCCTTCAGGCAAATTCCTGGCGGGCTGCTATATGTCTGGCCACTCTACCATACAGGCCTGATTGGTGGATTGCTGCACAGATGGTTGTCCTTCTGCAAAGTTCTCCTCTCTCCACAGAAGAACGCTGGAGCTCAGACAGAGTGACCATCGGGTTATTGATCAACTCCCTGACTAAGGCCCTTCTCTCCCGATCACTCAGCTTAGATGGCCGGCCAGCTCTAGGAAGAGTCCTGGTGGTTCCAAACATCTTCCACTTACGGATGGCCACTGAGCTCATTGGAACTTTCAGAGCAGCAGAATTTTTTCTGTAACCTTCCCCAGCCTTGTGCCTCGAGACTCTCTCTCTCTCTCTCTGTCTCTCTCTGTCTGTCTGTCTCTCTCTCTCTCTCTCTCTCTCTCTGTCTCTGTCTCTGTCTCTGTCTCTGTCTGTGTCTCTGTCTGTGTCTCTGTCTCTGTCTCTCTGTCTCTCTGTCTCTCTCTCTCTCTCTGTATCTCTCTCTCTCTCTGTATGTGACTGATTCAAAGTGGGAAGATCTAACTCGTAACATTTTGTAACTTTGGCAAAAAAATTGGTTAAATATTGTGCTGCCTGTGTCTATACTTTAGCAAAGGATCATGGATTTAGCAGAATAATAAATGGTTTGCTGTTAATATATGATAATATTAACATTAAAGACCAAAAACCAAACTATTGTAGTTAAGAAACTGACCTACATTATTGATGACTCATCTTTCATTCATGAACATGTCTAATGTTTTGTTTAAACAGATGCTTTGAATAAAAGCATCTGCCAAGTGTTTACAGTAAATGTAAATTGATTCAATGATTTAAGAATATCTCTCCTCCTAATAGCATGTAATGGTGTTTATGATTGGACAAAATATTTGCATATCCATGAACGCAAGATTTGTGGATAATGTTGTGCACTTTTAAACTAAAACATTTTGATTTATAAATATTTAGGAGAACACCAGCATGTATAGTGGATAGCATCAAAGCTAAAAATTAACTATTAAGAAGTCTATAAATGAAGCTCTATAAAAAAAAGCCAATGTTTTTCTCAAGATGCCTTTGAAAGACATAAAAAGTCTGTTGAAGACAGTTCCATCTTCAAGCATTCATTGACTTAAGCAAATAGGCTCGAAAGTGATTTCTTTGGTTGTAAGTTATACAGGGCAGAGAAATGCCATAGCTGACAGCTTTTGTTCAAGAATGTGAACCAAGAGTGCACAGTGGACGGTGAAGGTAAGATATTCTAAATATACAATTGAAACTTTCAATTGTACAATTGAAAGTACAATTGAAACGTTTTTAGTGGGTTTTAGTTTTAAATCTCATTGGTTTGAAATCACAATTTAAAATCCAATTCAAAGAATAGTCTGTGAGTGATATAGTTAGATACTGTCACCTGGAGCCATATATTGTACAGTTAGCCTCTACTGAAATGTTTCTTCTTTTCTAGTGAACTGAATCGTAAGCCATTACATTACATTACATACGGCATTATTTCACTCTACAATGCTCAAATTAATGCTAAGAAACTTCCATTGTAAACAAATATTTTGTCTTTTATGCTCTGTTAATGAAAATCTGTTTAAATGTAGTCAGAACAATCAACTGCAGCAATTGTATACAGTAGTGGTATTCAATTGTACAATTGTAACCATGTTTAAAAAAAAAAAAGTAAAAATCTAAAATATATTAAAGGTGCCACACAATGTATTTACACAATATGTCCAAATGTTCTCTGATATCTAAACAGAAGGTGTGTGGCTTAGGTAAGTGCAAAAATTCTCCAGAAATGATTTTCCAGGGGAATTTCCGAGGGAAACCTCGGGAATTGGTCCCAATACAATTCGGTTGACTTTGATCATATTTGGAAGGGTCGGGAATACTATTGAGGTACTGATATTATTGAACTGACACTCCAGTAGCTCTCTTTTTCTTACACACACTCTCTGAAATACACATGTGCAAAATAATCATGCTTTTGTTTGTCAAAAAATCTTTTAGAAAAAATGAGTAGATTGCTTCCTTTCAACTAAAGTAGGGTTGCCCAAACTTTTTCGTATGAAGGGCCAAAAATTAAATATCATTGACAGCCGTGGGCCGAAGATAAATATACCAAACTATTTTACATTAAAGTTGCCATGGGTAATTTCCTAATTTATTTCCTAGTATTTAAAAATAAATAGACATTACTTTGAATCGTATTACCTAATGCAGTATACCTTTTTAAGTATAACTATTGCAATAAAAGCATAAACAATCACATTTATATCACAGTGGAGTTCAATGCTGAATACATTAGTCAAGCAGAACCTGCCTTTGCCTTGATTTGCTCATTAAAGTCCTCTATCCATTGGGTGACAGTATGCACATTTGAAACTAAATCTGATTATTTTTAAATAAAAATTTTTAATTTCAGTTTGTTTTTTTGTAGCTTAACTATAAAACAAACAAATAAAAGGTTACATTAAATTTAAAATGACAATCTCTAAACCATCCCCATCATTCTCCCTCTCCTCTCAGATAGGATGGCGGTGCCAAATCAAAGGTTACCAAGGGCCAACTTTAGCCCGCGGGCCTTAGTTTGGGCATCTCTGAACTAAAGTATTATAGGGGTTTATTTTAGCTAAAAGGAGTGTGAGAGCTATCTTTATGAAATATAGGCTAAATATAATTACACTCGACAAAAGGGGCAGACAGAGATGTATTGAAAATTACATTAACCTCCACATAAACTGTTGACCTTTTAAAGTTTATTGGCATCCTTTCACTTCAGAAAAAAATCAAGAGCTTAGTGATATGACACAATGCATAAACATTTATATTCAGCAGTTTACATGTGTTAGTTGCCTTATTACAAACATACATGTGCTTGTTTTCTCATTATAAATATAAATGGCAAATTTCACTATGTACAAATTAAATTAACAAAAGATGTATTCAAACAGACCTTATGCCTCTTCATGTGCCATTGAATAAATGTAAAATCCCTATATTCTGCAACTACTTTCTCTTCTTTAAAGCCTGCCTTCTTTTCTAAAAAGAGTCCCTCATACAAAGTAAGTATAATGGAAGTATAATGGATTAACTTAACAATGTGCATTAATGCCAATGTAGTAATCTCACAAGGAAACATCGTGGCCAATCAGAAAAGCTGCCTGGGGCATGCATATTAATGATCCCATGTGCACTGTCAGAGTCTGTGTTTTGTTTTGATTGGCCTGTTTTTGACAGGGAATTAGTATACAGGATTCACACAAAAATTAAGAAACAACTATGATTGAGACTCACAGTATGTCATTTACATGTACTGAACACTTATTATTCAGTTATGCCTAGGTATATCCAGATTTTCTTCTATGGCACCTTTAAAAAATATTACCAAAATTAAAAATGCCATTTTAAAACCCATTTAGTGCTTTAAAAACAGGGAAAAAACATAAACAAGTGAGTGATGAAGTAAACAAATCATTTTTTATAAGGATTTGTTGATGCCAAAAATGCTAAGTGAATTATCATGGTGTTTACATGAAGGATGACTCGTGGCCCCATTAGCAGCTCTCAAACTGCCATGACTAACAGGCTGCTTCACAGTTTCATCATTAAGAGTGTTTTAGCACCAGCAGAATCCCTCGCTTCTAAAACCTTTAAAGATCAAACACATTTACACTTGCATTTTTGCCAACTTTTAAGTTAAACAGACAACAAAACTTTGTTTTTGCTCCACAATCATATAATCATTTTTTATCACTATGAAATAACTGCAAAATAAATCAAAATGATTACTTCCACATAAAGATGCCTGATCATGACATAGATCTTTGATATGTTACTCCAAGGTACCTAAAACTATACTATGGCATAGAAAAAAAAAATGTTTCTTACTGTTTTGTAAGTTATTGTCTTATTTCTAGACCAAATATCTAAAGATTCAATCAAATCAAGAAGCATTTTGTAGATAAGTAAAAACTGTTATGTCAAAAATAAGTGATTTTTTTTCTTAAAATAAGCAAAATAATAATTTCAAAGCGAAAACAAGATCAATTTGCTTACCGCATTGGCAGATTATTTTGCTTGTTTTAAGGAAAAACTCTTAATTTTTACATATTATTTCCGAAAACAAAACAATTTATTTTGTGGGTCTAGAAAATGCTACTTTATGAATTTTCCGATATTTGGACTACAAACAAGACACAACTGTAAAAAAATCAATATTGAAAAATAAGCAGACCAATAAGCTTCTTCATCAAAATACTTATAATAGTCACAGTACTTACAAATATTTCTTATTTTCATAGACGTCATGCAGCTTTAATACATGAGGGTGTTCTATTAGCTTCAAGATGGCAATCTCTCGCTCCACCTATAGAAAAATAAAAGATAAGAAAGATTTTGAAGTCACAGAAAGAATGAAAATCAATCAATCAATCAATCAATCAATTAATCAATCAATCAATCAATCAATCAATAAGCAAACAATTAAAAACAACTATCACAAGTACAAAGTGGAACTTAACAGGTTTATGTTAAAGATTCCAGCTCTTAAATGTTTTCATTCATTCTTACATTAGAATATTCCTTCTGAATGCTTTAGAAGTTTAAAATATTGCAGACAATTACAATACAAACTGGCTCAATTAAACTGCTCCAATTATAACTGCATACATACAATCAAACTAATAGAGTAGTATTTAGAGCAGCTAAATCTTATCTTTCACACAGCTGGAATTCAGAAAAGCAAATGTATATAAAAAAAAAAAGCCTAGAGGTCAGGAATAGCATACCTTTGCAGAATTTTTCAGGAATACTACATAGCACTATTTTGATACATATTGCATCCCTGTCAGTTTATTGAGCAGACTATGCTTCTCTAATTTGATTCCCACAAACACAAGATCAAGATTGTTTCCAAATGAATCATGCTTCAGATGACGTATACATCTAGTCTGCATGAAAAATGTCTTTGACCTGACAAGAAAACCAAAGAAAAAAGAGAAAAGGTAAGAAAAGAAAATCGCAAGCACTAAAAAAAGCTCATAAGTCACATACTGAACCTAAGTTTATGCCAGTTGTAAGCAAGACAATCGTCTCTGATTTACATCACTGTCTTCCGGAATATTCCTAGCATGCATACCTGCCACTGCAGATCAGAGTGGTGAATGGCGACATAGGCAGTATTTTTTTTCGGAACCTGCCTGACCCTTATGTTCTAAAACAGCACATTGATCTTGGCTCTCAAATTCTTTTGAATTACTTACGCTCACAGTATAATACAGTAAAGACCACTCATGTGACTCACGTCAGCATTCCTCAATGCTTTGGAGTTAACCTTCAAACTTCAGTTGTAAACCGACTGCACGCTTGAATTTGTCCTTAGATGTGCTCTGACCTTTCATAGCACATCTAAAAGATTTACAAAAATGTGCATGATGTACAGTACCATGCACGACACAATGTTGCTCACAAACCCAAAACACAAAATCATGGAGATATTCAAAATACAAAATTCCAGTTCCTAAAATATTTAAATATCGAAACGTTGCTAAAATACCTAAAACAGTAATCACTTTATATTGTATTTTAATGTATTTTAGAATGTAATTGTACCTGCTTTTCCGCTATCATGGCGAATCGTTCTAAGAACAGTGAGGTACTTTTCGAGTTGGGTTTCCACGTGAGCCTGGAATGGCGTGATACAATTACAAACTGTTCTCGGCCTGGAATTCTAGGCATGGTTAGGCAAACATTCTGGAATGGTAGAGTTGCCAGGCTGCCAATTTCTTCATAGCAGGCAAGGTGAAATTGTGCTATTTATCTATTTATCTTTTGTTATTTAACAAAGCATATTTCTGAAAAAATTAGTCCCCAAAACAGACATATCTAATGCTTGTCCATACATTACATTTGCATCAGGCCGATTTATAAACAAATTTCACAGCCATTACTCCAGGGTAAGGCCCAATCCCAATTCTATTTTTCTACCCCTACCCCTTTCCCTTCCCCTTGGCCCTTGAAACAGAGTGTGAAGGGGAAGGGCTTCAAAATTTACTTCAAGAAATGGGACACCACTACAACACCTGCACACATCATCATATGTCATCATGATCTTTTGCTTCATATGAAATCGATGATCATGACTGCTGTAGTTAATCCAGATGCGTTATTTTTTGGTATTTATCTTCAGGAAATCACTGAAGGCATATATCATGTTATCATAACGATATAATGTGGCAATAAGATCGTAATTGAACTGTGTATTTACACCGTGGCCCTATTCATCTATGTAAACACACAAAAACAACATTAACATTATACCAGACACTGTAAAACATTCCCAGCAACTAGACTTTTCTGACAGGATATTCAAGTGTCAGATGTGAAAGTATGTTGTGGGACTGCTATACAGGAGTTATTATTAGGGATTATAGATTGCGAAGTTTAGCAGTTTTTATTTTAGTGTTTTTTTTTAAAGCATGTTGGTAAAACACGAACACTGTCATGAATGTAATAAAACATACGCTTGTTTGTTGTAAAAATTCGCAATAATGACAAAAAAAATACTAATTTGTGCATCTCCTGACCTCCGTGTGCAGCCATGCTGCCATTGTAGATGGTGTATTCTGGGAAATTATTGTACCCCTTGGTTTCGAGTATGGTCCTGAAAAATCTCAGTTTCAAAGGCTATCTAGCCCATCCCCTTAGCCCTATGCTTTCAAACTAAAGAGAATTAAGGGGAAAGGCTAAGGGGTAGAATTGGGATTGGGTCTAAGTCTTTAGAAAGCATTGTAATATGCTGATTTAGTGATGAAGAAAAAAGTGTTCTAGTCAATCGTAAAAACAATTCAACCTTTTATTCGAATACACTGAATTTTTTATATTCAAAATAACAGCATTATTGGCGCCAAGGTGGCACAGTGGGTAGCACGATCGTCTCACTGCAAGAAGGTCGCTGGTTTGAGCCCTGGCTGAGTCAACTGGCATTTCTGTATGGAGTTTGCATGTTCTCCCCGCGTTCGCGTGGGTTTCCTCCGAGTGCTCCGGTTTCCCCCACAGTTTAAAGACATGCGCTATAGGTGTATTGGGTAAGTCAAATTGTCCGTAGTGTATGAGTGTGTATGGATGTTTCCCAGTGATGGGTTGCAGCTGGAAGGGCATCCGCTGCGTAAAACATATACTGGATAAGTTGGCGGTTCATTCCGCTGAGGCGACCCCAGATGAATAAAGGGACTAAGCCGAAAAGAAAATGAATGAATGATAACAGCATTATTAGCAATTTTGATCATATTACACATACAGTGCTCAGCATATATGAGTACACACCATTTTGAAAATGAATATTTTTATCCATTTCTCAGTGAATATGGGTATTATATTTTGGTGCATTTCGACAAAACAGATTTATTAAACAGATATATTTATTAAAATAATATTTTAGTCACAGAACATCTTTAGAAATGGAAAGATAATGCATTTAAATTCATGCAATATTGCAAAAAAAAAATTAAAACTACAACATTTCAACAAAATTGTATATATATATTTTTGTCTCTCTTGATTTTTGCTATTTTTTTTTTTTATTTTATAATTTTTTTTCCTAGCATATAAATTTGGCCTACAAATTTTTGAACCATTATTGTACGTTATTTTGTTACATTAACTCTAGATTTGGCTTCAGCACTGATTAATCTAATGCATATGCACAAATATAATATTGTAAAGCATCATGGGGTGTACTCATATATGCTGAGCACTGTATGTATTATATTTCATCTCCTGCTCGGTATTGTTTTCCCCAATAACTTTTGAAAGAAAATAAATGGTTATGGTGGAGATAACACTAGAACATTTATTTATTTAATTAGTTTGTTCATTTGATGAAGATGATTTAAATATTGTTCACAGTAAATGTCAAACATCTTATGGTTAATTTCACAGTTTGTTTAATAGAGGGTTAAATTATGTAAACAAAGATAGCAAAAAGAAAACTGTGACGTATTATGCCTAAACAATGTTTAGGCAAGGAAATCTAACAGGAACTTCAAATGCTGCAACAGAAGCACAGGAGATTACAGGCTGTCACTGAGGATAATGGTGGCATAACAAAGTAATAACAGTTGTGCAAATATTGTCGTACTAAACGTTTTTTTGAATTTTTGTACAATCTATTGTGACCCACTGCATACAGTAGTGTCCTGTTCTATCAAAGTTATCATTATCAGATCATGAGGTCAGATATGATGATTACTAGCAGAGACTATGGCACCTGTATATACTGTTGTTTGATACAAGTCTGCGGGAGAAGTTTATTCTGCAAGGAATGATTTCTTAGGATAAGACGTGTTTTACCAACAGCCCAATCCCTGACAGCAGTCAGGTGTCTGAATATTGTTATGGACCAAGTGTGCCAAATTCATCCCAACAGGACAATGATGTACATGCCAGACTGCCAGAATCATAAAGAATGGTGTGCATAACAACATTTGTGGTTAACACTGCGTAAATAATAATAATAATAATAAAAATAAATAAATAAATTAAATTAAATTCAGTACAGAAATTGAATATTAATGCTTTAACAAATAATAGGCTTCTGTTACAAAAGACATTTGTCATTGGGTTCCATTTTAAAAATAGGTGGCCTTAACTAATATGTACTTGCACTGAAATTTAAACATTTGTTACAATGTACTTATTGTGTAAAGCATGTGTTTACATTGCACTTATGATTTATAATATACCTGCATGTAATTACATTGGTAATTATTTTCTGTGATTACATGTAATTACACCGTTGACCCATCCCTTACACCTTAATCCACCATTAAACCTACCCATACCACCAAATCTGTCCCAAACTCTACCCGTATCCCACCCCAAGAGCACCAGAAGTCTTCTGCAATACATTAAGAACACAGTAAGTACATTGCATTTGTTATTTTATGTCTACCTAATATAAAGTGTGACCTGTCATTGTATGTAGAACTTGAATTTTGTGAATGTTTTTTTAATGAATAGAGCTCGACAATAATTATATCACATCATTGACCCAAGCTATTTAATCAATCCTCTAAAAGTACAGAGGTCTAAATTATTCAATTATAAGTGTTAATACTGTAAACGCATTTTGAATGTTGACCATTTTATAGCTTGCAACAATTGATTTTAAGGACTCGTTGTCTGCAACAGCCCCTTTAGAATGATGCCCAGATTTCTGAAACTTGGAAGCTCTGTAAATATATTGCCTGTGATTAAAGAGTTGCTATGAATGAGCCAGACTCTCTCCTCTGTCCATTAGCATCATGTCCAAGGTACGCTCGCCAACTTCTCGATGCTCCATCTAACCATATTGACCCATTCCCTCAAAATGTCAGGTTACCGGCACCTGTGTACCAACCTCTGGGAATAGCGCTGCGTTAATTAACTCTACACATCTGTGTGCATGCAGCCATCCAATCTCCATATAAGTTCATTAGCGAGTTATTATGCCAGGTCTGGCCTAGACCCCATGCCACTCTGAATCAATGTGGGCTTGTGGAGATCTGGGTTCAGGTTGCAGTGTTCTTGATTTGTGGGAGTGAGTTTAGTGGAAGGCAATCAGCCGATCTAAATCGTTAAAACGAAGGCAGATCATTAGATTTGAGCGAGAACACCTCTGCATGTCAGTGCGTTCGCCGAGCTCTTCTGGGTCAGCAGGTTGTGAAATCCGATAATTAGCAAAAACGTAAATGGCGCACGGTAATAGAGACCAGCATGAACCTCATTTTCAGAAATGACCCTGAAAAGTTTCTTTTGACAGTTGGCTGTACAAAGTCAAGGTCGAGTAAGTGCACAGGACTGACACTAATCCAAATTGGTTATTTGACTGGGAAATCGTTTCGTCTTGTAGATTCTCTCACTCTCATTATTGAGTCGTTAACTCAAAATGTACAGGAAGCATTTGTGTGAAGTTACTGATCATTACTGGTCTGCAGAGAGCCGCCACAGAGGTTATCTCCACTTGCTGTAAGCTGGCTAATGAATGAACGCTAGGCAAACCACTGCAGCTTTTTACTGCTAGTTTTCTTTTTTCTAATTTTTTTGTGGAAGCATGTTGAGTAGGAGAGAAGGCGGTTCTCTGCGCTTAAACAGCCAGCCATTCTTTAAGTGTTTCAATGTAATTCATTAAGCACAATCATGGTGTGATTTCAAGGTGCAGATGGTGTGTCGAAAAAGGGTAATAAAACATCCCATGGAAAGGGGGTCTGGAAATGAGACGGTTTAGATAAATTAACCATGGTGGAGTGCTAAACCAACAGCTGTTTCAATCTAAGCGTATTTTAGAGCCAGCTGGTTGAAATGTTCACAGAGGCGGCTTCATTAGCTAAACAGCTAGATTAGTTTGTGAACCTATCTTGGCTGTTGCTTGGCACTGGGTTACGTGGCGTTATTACAGTGAACATTCTGCATAATTGTGAATGTGTTTTATTGTTAACTTCAGACATTCAGCAAATAAGTTTAACCTGAACACCCTATAAAGCAAAGATTAGCATTAGTCAAAAAGACAAATGTTATCAACATTAACAGTAGCAGCTAGAAACCTCTGAAGAATATGGTTTGACTTGACTGAAAAAATCTTCTGAAAATGGTGCATATCATATGACATGCAACCTCAGAGAGTATTGTATTGACAATTCAATTGACACTCAATTCTAACTTTAGTACTGAATTCTTATAATCCGTTTCCAATGAACAACAGAGGCCTGCACTTGTGTAATAATAATCAGCTTCAGCGATGGCTATATTTTCTTGCTCAAGGCATCCCCATGGATACCGTGTCTAATGCTGTTGCTTTGCTCTTTCTTTAGTTAATTAGGGTAATTACTTAGCTAGCAAGGTAAATGAATGCTTTCAAGTTCATTCCAAATGCTTTAAATGCATGACGAAAAAAAATACACAGGTTCTCGAGAAATAAATACTTTCTTGTAAAGACCGTAAAGCAGTAAATATTAATTATGTTAATTTACTTTCTAAGTGCTCAGGAGCAACTTGAAATGATTTTTCTTTTCTTTTCTTTTTTAAATGAGTTTTTTTTTCTTAGCTTTGTTAGGTTGGACTGATATCTGGTGGTCTTTGGCACTTTCAGCAGGCCAACTAGCTGAACAGTAGAGCTACAGTACATTTACAGTTCTATTCCTCTCTAATCAACCTCAATATTCAAATAATATTAGAATGCTAGCAAGAAACTTCACCATTTTTTGAGAGGTTAACCTGTTAGATTTGTGTTGTACATCCTATCAACAGTTTTGCAGATAGTAATGTTTTGATAGTGTTGCCATGTAAAAAAAGAATAAGTTGAACTGTACTTAGAATTGGGTGGCACAGTGGCTCAGTGGTTAGCACTGTCGCCTCACAGCAAGAAGGTCGCTGGTTCGAGTCGCATTTGGCATTTCTGTGGCATTTCTGTGTGGCATTTGCATGTTGTCCCTGTGTTCGTGTGGGTTTGTTCCGGGTGCTCCGATTTCCCCCACAGTCCAAAGACATGCAGTTTAAGTGAATTGGATGAACTAAATTGTCCGTAGTGTATGAGTGTGTGTGTGAATGCGAGAGTGTAAGGGTGTCCCAATACTGGATTGCCGCTGGAAGGTCATCCACTGTGTAAAACACGTATCCCGGAATAGTTAGAGGTTCATTCAGCTGTGGCACCTCCTTATATACAAGGGACTAAAGCTGAAGGAAAATAAATGAATGAATGAATGTACTTAGAATTGGTATAACTACACTATACAAATTACTGTTACTGGTTTAATCAGAAAGTTTTGAACCAAATAATTTATTTTAATTAGAATCCCATTAAACATTTTGCTGATTGTGAAAATAATTTCATGGGGAGAAAAAAACAAAACATTTTATTCAAATAAAAACTAGCAAAGATGGACATGCTGTAACATTAAATCAAATGTTGGTGAATTCACGATGGAGGAATCTAGTGTCACTAAAAGAAAAGAAAAAAAGTGAGCTAATACATGATGAAACAATCAGTAACAATGTTCAGCAACTAAGCCCTGCAGGAGCCACGGTATCATGATGCTCTGCTGCCACTTTTTCTCCTTTCCCTCTCCTTTCTCATTCCCTTCAACACAGAATCCCGCAGCTCATTCACTTTCAAGACCCAGAGCCCTTTACATTCCATCAGACAGATTGGCAGCAGCGAATCAAGCACAAAATTTTGCCATTTGATCCAAGTCTATTTTATCGCTATTCCAAGTCTGCTTCAGGTTTTGGAAAGTTGCATGGTCTTGGAAAAGCACAAAAGGGAAATATTTGGGCTGAGCAAAGCAGTTGCGCATTTATTCCCTAGTTGAGGCACTGTGTTGGTGCCCTGGCCCTTAACCGCAGATCTGTTCCTCATTAACACAACATGTGCTGATTGTGAATGTTCTTTGCAGTGAGCAGAAGTCGTGGCGGTGTGAACACAGCTGTTATCACTGCACAGTGGTGACAAAGACAAAGATAACTGGAGGGTAAGTGCAGGGACGAAAGGGGAGTGGCTTCCGTCTGGTCACTCTACCATATAGGCCTGATTGGTGGATTGCTGCACAGATGGTTGTCCTTCTTTAAGGTTCTCCTCTCTCCACAGAAGAACACTGGAACTCAGTCAGAGTGACCATCAGGACATTGATCACCTCCCTGACTAAGGCCCTTCTCCCCCGATCACTCAGCTCAGTTGGCCGGCCAGCTCTAGGAAGAGTCCTGGTGGTTCCAAACATCTTCCACTTACGGATGATGGAGGCCACTGTGCTCATTGGAACTTTCAGAGCAGCAGAATTTTTGCCTTGTGCCTCAAGACAATCCTGTCTCGGAGGTCTACAGACAATTCCTTTGTCTTCATGCTTGGTTTGTGCTTTGACATGCGCTGCCAACCCTGGGACCTTAGATAGACAGGTGTATGCCTTTTCAAATCATGTCCAATCAACTGAATTTACTACAGGTGAACTCCAATCAAGCTGCTGAAACATCTCAAGAATGATCAGTGGAAACAGAATGTATCTGAGCTCAATTTAGAGCTTCACGGAAAAGGCAGTGAATACTTATGTACATGTGATTTTTCAGGTTTTTTATTTTAAATAAAGTTGCAAAAATTTCAAAATTCATTTCTTTTTTTACATTGTCATTATGGGGTATTGTGTGTAGAATTTTGAGCAAATAAATGAATTTAATCATTTTTGTAATAAGGCTGTAACATAAAACTTTGTGAAGCGCTATGAATACTTTCCGGATGTACTGTAAATCCTATTGAACATCTCTGGAGAGATCTGAAAATGGCTGTACACCGTCGCTTCCAATCCAACCTGATAGAGCTTGAGAGGTACTGCAAAGAGGAATGGGCAAAAATTCCCAAAGACAGGTGTGCTAAGCTTGTGACATCATATTCAAAAAGACTTGAGACTGTAATTGCTGCCAAAGGTGCATCAACAAAGTATTGAGCAAAGGCTGTGAATACTAATGTACATGTGATTTTTTTCAGGTTTTTTATTTGTAATAAATTTGCAACTATTTAAAAAAATCTTTTTTCACATTGTCATTATGGGGTATTGTGTGTAGAATTTTGAGGAAATAAATGAAATTAATTTATTTTGGAACAAGGCTGTAACATAAAAAAATGTAGAAAAAGTGAAGCGCTATGAATGCTTTCCGGATGCCCTGTACATGCTCTTTTGATAGATTCTGATCGAGTTGATGAATGCCGAATATTTAATCATTGTCAAGAATCTTGACCTTCTATTGCTAAAACTTTATATTGTATCCGGGTTATTTTATTATATTAAAATGCATGGGCATACTCTCTATAATTAAATGTAAATGTGAACAGTAATTAAATGTAATGTTAATAGCCAACCGCTATTCACACACGCGATCAGGAACCTTTCAGGTTTCATATCAGCAATGGTAGATAAAACAAAAACATTATTATGAATACAAATGTTTCATTTTGAGGGGATGGAGGAATTAAGAATGAATTTTCATTGTAGTAGAAAACCAAAAAATATATATACTCCCATATTTACAATCAAAGCTACATGCTTCAAAAAATGTATATATATATTGAGAGAGAGAGAGAGAGAGAGAGAGAGAGAGAGAGAGAGAGAGAGAGAGAGAGAGAGATTCTGATCTTTCTCAGTTCTCAACCTTAAATTCATTCATTTTCTTTTCAGCTTAGTCCCTTCATTAATCTGGGGTCGCCACAGTGGAATGAACCGCCTACTTATCCAGCATGTTTTACGCAGCGGATCCCCTTCCAGTTGCAACCTATCACTGGGAAACTTCCATATGCACTTATACACTACGGACAATTTAGCCTACCCAATTCACCTATAGAGCATGTCTTTGGACTGTGGGGGAAACCGGAGCACCCGAAGGAAACCCACGCCAACACAGGGAGAACATGCAAACTCCACAAAGAAATGCCAGCTGACCCAGCCGGGCCTCGAGCCAGCAACCTTCTTGCTGTGAGGCAATCATGCTACCCACTACGCCACCATGCTGCCTCAACCTTAAATCTGTAGGTTTATTTTTAAAAGGCAATGAACAGCGGAATTACTTTTCATACTAGTAATAAAAGAGTCAATCACACAGGCTTCTGGGGAACTAGAGTAGAAAAAAGGAAGTTGTTGTCTCTATGAACTTGAGAGCATTCTCCCTATTGGACTCATTTGTCCTACTTGGACTCTTTGTTTTACAGAATATCAGATACTAAAGTATGTGCTGAATCTATAAAACATCAGCAACTCGACAAATACAAGGTGAAGTACTACCTGCCCAAACAGTTTGTCTCAAGGTCATGCAAATACACACGAGGCCTCTGCGTTTGATTTGCTTCTGTGTGCTCTGTGTCACCCTTTATTTGTAGAGCCAGCTCTCACCAGCTGCCGGAAGGCTGTTGTGCTTCTCCTGTTTAACTCGCTGCTCAGGGATCATCTTGGCTGTGTGACATTTGTTGACATGTTTCCTGAGTACTGAGGGATTCCGATTCTCATCCTTGTCAGAGTAACGCAGTTCCTGGTCTAAGACAGCAGAATGATGCTTACTCATCTTGTTTTTTTTTTCTTATTGTCTCCAACAGAGCTGGAAATTGAACTGGAAGTTCATTTTAGAAATCACCTGAGGCAACTACAAATCTAAACAATGCGTTCTGAGCAACTTAAAGTTTTGTATTCAGGTTTACTTCAAATAGGAAAAGCATTAAAAATGACCTTAAATATTTAACGTAACAAAACAACATTTGGTTACACTTTATTTTAAAGAAAAATTATCTGTACTAACAAACCATTGACTGTGACTTAGCTCAATAGACTCTTATTAATAGTTAAGAAAGTAGTTTGGGAAGGATTAGGGATGAAGAATAAGATCTTAGGCCTCACGGTGGCGCAGTGGCTAGCACGATCGGCTCACAGCAAGAAGGTCACCGGTTCGAGCCTCGGCTGGGTCAATTGGCATTTCTGTGTGGAGTTTGCATGTTCTCCCCGTGTTGGTGTGGGTTTCCTCTGGGTGCTTCGATTTCTGTAAGCTAAATTGTCCGTAGTATATGAGTGTATATGAGTGTGAATGAGTGTGAACATATGCTGGATAAGTTGGTGGTTCATTCCGCTGTGGCGACCCCAGATTAATAAAGGGACTAAGCCGAAAAGAAAATGAATGAATGAATGAATAAAATCTTACAGAATATGTAGTTTATAAGTACAAAAAAAATAGCCAGTATCTTAATAACAGGTACGTAATAAGCCACTAGTTATTGTTGAGAATCGGTGCATTGAGAATTGGTATCTTTTTGATGGCGCACCTTATCTAAGCCAATGTGATTGTGGGCATTCGCGAGTTCATATATTGTTCACGGGTGTCGTTCACAGGTGTCATTTGTCGTCATGTGATTTGCATTTGAATGGTGGAAGGTGGGAACTCCTTACAGCTAATGAGTTCAGTTCGAGGAAATCTGCATTGTGTTTATTCCATATGGATTTCTACACAAGAGAACGCTTGTTTTCAAACAGAGTGTACATTTCAGGCTTTATGTTTCAGTTATGTCCGTGAGGCAATTATTTGTGGAGATTTGGCTCTTTTTTCTAGTGCATTTGCTTGTAATGTTGACAGATAGAGAAACAGTACTCCCTGTTTGTTTTATTAATTTGACAAAAAACATATTGTTTTGTTGTGATTATGAATATATACTAGGGGTGTGACAAGATCTCGTTGGACAAGATTTCTCATCGAGGTAAAAAGTTGTCTTGTGAGTTGTGATGTTATGATGGAGTGTAAGGGTGAAATTAGCATTGAAGATTGGAGGCAGAATTGGATTTGAACCTTTGTGCTGTCCGGGAAACGCTGTTTCTTTTGTTTAGTTTTTTTTTCATTCACGTGCGGCATCAAATTACATTAAAACAACTCTCTCCTGTCAGTGCTTACTTTATATTCGCATGATCGCATCCATTTATTAAATTAAAAATGAGATTTTAAAAAATCATGTAGTTTTTGGTAAGTTCAATTTGTGGAAAGGAGTTTGATTTCTCATGTGAAAATGTACAGGGGAGTAGCCAGTCAGTAGAGTTTATAGCTAAATATAGTGTTTGAATGTCCTTTATGGCATAGAATTCTTTCAAATTTAAATAAAATACCGTTAATTATAAATTAAAAAAAGCACCTAAATTGTTTTGCAGTTTATGATTTTTTTCAGTTAAATAAAAATCTATTTTCCATTCATATATTAGCAAATATTTTGCTAATATTAAAAAAATGAAAAAGAAAAAAAAATTCCATTCACACAGGCTATTAGCAAAATATTTAGCAGTATTTGCATGCCCTTTGCTCCATAGAACTCATTAAAATAGAAGTAATAAACATTCATTACAAGTTGATTTAAAAAAGCACCTAAATAGCTTTGCAATTTGTGATTTTTTTTTTCAGTTGAATGAAAGATGATTTCTTAAAAATAGTGTAAAAATCTCGCCTCGTCTCATTCTCGTGAACCCAACCTCGTGTCTCGTCTAGTCTCGTGGAGTAAGTGTCTCGTCACACCCCTGATATACAAATACAAACAGACCCTTTACGTTTTTATGTCAATCAGAGATTGTCGTATTAATACGACCAAAAAAAGACTTTAAGGTCCTTTTATTGTCATCACATAAAAATGTATACATGTGAATGGACTCCAGAGGTTACCTTACATGTTGTTCATGAGACCTACTGTGAAAACAAGGTTCCTTACATGAGTGATGTTGTCTGTAGACCAGGCATTCCATGATCTTGTATGTAGGGTTAAGAGGGCTTTGGGTACTCAATAACAGCATGCAGTATTTGATCCCATGGATCACTGTTTCCAAGGGTAATTTGTACTGCAATTGACTTTATCTGAAATGGAAAGCTGTAACCTACTATGCACTGATATCCCCATAAGCAAGATCAAAGATAATCTCAACAGTGCTCATCTCTTTTTTTTATAATGAATCAAAAGATCCTAGCAAGAGTATACCGTCAATCCCTCAGAAACAATAACTGATCTGAAAACACCATGCCTGGATCAACTCAATCCAACTACGGCAAAGAGAAAGATGTGATGACTGTATCTCATTCATAGAGATGTTGTGATTCTATTTACTGTCCATGACAGCTAGTTAAATTCCTGCAGGATACCCATTCTTGCCCCATCCAAGGACACAGTTTTGCTTCCTTCAATCAAGCTCAAAGCTGAAACGGCCTCTTTTGGAAAAATCTCTCTTTTTTTTTTCAGAATCACCAAGATGACATGCAATGAAAACTCCATCATGCTGTCAATTTAAGCTCTGATGGCAGCTGAGTTATGACGGAACCGAGGCACTAGCTGGCACTAACAGACATATCCTTTTATGACCTTGTCTATAATGGAGTTTAATGGTTTATGATGTGTAGTGCTGGAGAGAAAGGTCATCCGAGGTTTCATTCCACACAGCCAGTGCATATAGAATAATGGGAATGATTTATCATTCTGAGGGGTTTTATCACGGTTAAACAGAGGCACCGCAGGTCAAATCCAGGGAATCCTCAACATGGGTAATGCTGAATGGGGGGGGAGCAGAACAGATATGCTGCCCTTGGCATCGTATTTTAATGACTTCAAACGTGATTAGGATAACTGTATTGAATTTAGGGTGAAGAAATGGGAAGCTGGTGATTGATAGTATAGGTCAACAAGGCTTTGAGCTGCAATACCTTCTTAAGATCAAATCAAAATTTCAATAGGAAAATTCTAAAAACAAGCCTGTCACCTACTTTTATATATCTTCTTCACAATTTTAGGAATAAAAAACCATCCAAAAAGAGATAAAACACTACAATATTCAAGAATAAATAAACCCCTAAATGTATCAGATGAAGTTCACTTCTCATGTCTATAGAGTAGATCTTGACAGCCTTAGCTGACCAGTAGATCATTGATGAGGTTAAGCTTTCTAGAGACTGAACCGATCAATATAACTTGGCAAGATCATTATAGTCAGACCTATACCCAAGTGACAACTCGTATATTATTTCTTTTTTCTTTTTTCTAACAAACAAGCTAGGAGACATTAGACACGAAACAAACATAGATATTCAGGAGATGAGCATAAATGACACCTGTGTGGGTAAAAAGGGGAATAAAATAGACTAGATAAGCACATCTGCATACAGTCTTGGGTGATTAGACACAGTTTGTATAGTTTATAGAGATTACAGTGAGAGTTACGCTTCATTGACACTGCACAGCTAAGCAACATGTAAGCAGCACAGAAGCTTTTCATATAGATAATTTCAATGTGGTAATGTCATAACCTTAACAAAAGACAATCCAATCATATCCTAATGTTAAAACAGCTCTTATAACATTATTTATCAACATGTGGACCTTTTTGCATTCTCGGAAGCTGTAGAAATTAAAAATGTAAAACAGGACATATGTTGGGACCATTGTTATTGTTTACATCCCTCAAAATGGTCTATGCAAAACAGAAGCGGCACATGCCTTTGGGCTATCGCAGAAGCATCGTTGGTCATGTATAGCTGAACCACACCTAGTATACTGCAAGTAAAAACCATTCATTGTTTCATGCATAGTGCCTTTTTCAGGTGTTCTCACAAAAGGACTGTCTGTCATGCAGTCATAGGGCAGAAGCTGTAATTTGTAGTATACATTTTAAATGTGTTAGACAAAAGATATGCATTGATTTAATACTTTGCCCAAACTTTAAAGGCTTGTGTAAAGTAATGACTGGCAATTACTGTTGATGTACCACTGAATGTTGTGAAAATGTTTATTTTTAGATAATTCAGGTGCATTTTAACCAGGAACAATGGCTTTTTTGCAGCATGAGCAGCACTGGAAATTAAAAGTCATGCTTTAACCTTAAGATAAAGGTAGGTACCAGAAATAAAACAGCTCTGTTTATGCTTGAGTGTGAAACCAACCTTAGAGATGAGGTTTTCAACAACAAAGCATGTATGTACTGTCAGAGATGCTCTGATTTTTTGTTTTGTTTTGTTTTTTACTTATCCACTTAGTAATAGATAATGAAAATGATTAACACTGCATCAAATAAAGGTATATGTTTACCTCATAATATTGTTGTCATGATACCAATTGGTACTGAAATTTTTAAATTGTCCTCAAATTATTTGCTAACATTTGAGCACGTTCTTAAACACTGCTGATTTGCCATTGCGTTCACGTGCTCAACAGAAATGACTGTGAATGGCCGTGAAGGTAATCAGTTCACCGAAACCACTGTTCACTGAGTGTAACCACAGATACAGGGACACTGGAGTGTTTTAAAGCCGCAAAGATTAGACGATTCACCAGTGGATTGCTCATATATCAGCTTATAAACAGACCAGCTGATCTTTGCGGCAATTTTAAAATTTCAGTATTATTATCTAACAACACTACCTCATAATGTGCTTTGCTTACTACTTTCTCTAGACTATGTCATGCATTCTGGTTTATAAAGCTCTTTGACCATTATGCACTATTACTTTTTCTGTGTTCTTAATTTTACCATTGAGATTTGACTTATTGTAAGATTGTAAGTCAAGTTTTTCTGGCTATTCCAGTCAACACTTGTCAATTGTCCACAGACAATAAAAGTCAACAATGCTGCAGTGATCTGTACTGGTGTTGTTCCATCCTTCCTTAAGGCTCAACTTGACTGCCAAATGTCTTTTAATCTGGAAAGAACTTTCCACAAGTGTCCATTGACACATTTAAAAATGAAGGAGTGCTTTGGATATAAGCTCTTATGGAATATCACTATTCCTCAAGCCCATTTCGACACTGGAACTTGAGCATGATTGAGCAATTAGGGCTTTCAATCTGCAGGGAGCAATAACCACTCATTAGGTCTTACTAGCACAGAATCCACATACTAGACCCATCGCCAACTCGAGGGTGGTCAGTCGGTATAATGTTAAGCAAAACACTTTGACATGCTAATTAGAGCAAGCTGCCAAATGCTAAGATGCATCCAATTGGAGCATTAGCCATAAATAAGCCATAGAGATGGAAGAAAGATAACTTTAGTTGTAGGCAACAGGTTTTTATTCTTCGTTCTTCTATTCTCTCCTTCAAAGATTTAGAGTGGTACCTCAGCAAAATGATTCATTAGATTTTTTTTAAGGTAACTGATTGCAAACAATGTATATGGGCTAAATGTAAACAAACAAATTAAGTTGAACATTACTAAATTTAATTTGTGTGTTTAAATTTAGCCTATATAAATTGTTTGCAGCCAGTTACC
>CAIGQW010054506.1:7121706-7141117 GCA_903798125.1 Danio choprae
TTTTTTCAAAGTGTAAACTGTAAATGTCAGCATAGAACCATTGTTTGGTGAAATATGCCTAAAGAAATGATTGAAACCCTTTTCTCATTGACAGTCACTTGCAGCATCAAAGTAACCAAAAATCTTTCATTTTAAATGGCACTTGGTCATTCCCATCAGCATGGGCTGCACGATAGTGGCATGTCCAGACATACCATATGGTTAAGAATAGTTTAACCCTTTATAACTCAGTATACTCATTGAAATACTCATCAGAAAAACCCTGGAGGGCTTTTATGACTTTCAAAATAATTAAATCATATTGTAATCAATGTCAACGAAGTTACCATATACAGTTGATTCAGAATTATTGAATCAACTGTATAGTCAGAATTATAAGCCCTCCTGTACATTTTGCTCCCCAAATTATGTTTAACGGAAAGAAGATTTTTCAACACATTATTAAACATTGGTTATAATAACTAATTTCTAATAACTGATTTCTTTTATATTTGCCCTGATGACAGAACAAAATAATTTACTAGATATTTAAGATACTAGTATTCTTAACTGAAGTAATTATATTAAACAAGTTAGGATAATTAGGCAAGTCATTGTATAAAGATGGTTTGTTCTGTAGACAATCAAAAAATATTGCTAAAGGGGGATAATAATATTGACCTAAAAATATTGACCTTTTTAAATTAAAAACTTTAAATTAAGACCTTTTTAAATAAAAAATGTATTCTAACTTAAATAAATCAAACAAGACTTTCTCCAGAAGAAAAAATATTATTGGAAATACTGTAAAAAAATGTATGTAAAATAAGATAAGACAATGAACTGAACATGTCAATGATGGAAAAGAATTTAACACTAGCACAATCGCCTCAGCAAGAAGGTCGCTGGTTCGAGCCTCAGCTGGGTCAGTTGGCATTTCTGTGTGGAGTTTGCATGTTCTTCCCGTGTTCGCGTGGGTTTCCTCTGGTTTCCCCCACAAGTCCAAAGACATTAAGTATAGGTGAATTGGGTAAGCTAAACTGTCTGTAGTGTATGTGTGTGAATGAGTGTGTATGGATGTTTCCTAGTGATGGGCTTACTAAGACTTCCAAATACACCGTTTTTAAAATGATGACAACCAGAAAGAGAGACTGAAAGAAAAGTTAAAAGTTTATGGCAGTGCTGTTTTTTACTGTACTGGAGTGACCAGCAGCAAAGCGATTTGAACTTCAAAAAAACCCACAGTAATTCAGCAATTTCAGACGTTCAGAAACAGAGTTGGTCACTGACATTTCAAGTGGAGCAAAACCTTTAGGAACAAAAATCCATTCCCAATTTAGTGCAGCATGGAGCGATCTATACTCACTAGAATTCATCTCAAGGATGGAAGAAAATACAAAGAAAATGGGGGGGGTAGGGGGTATGACTAGAGTCAAATGTCAAATAACCTTATATTGATTAGGGCAAATCATGAAAAAAAGGCTTTAATTTGGAAACACATTGGAATACCTCGAATGTAACTTACAACAGCTATAGAAGAAGAAAAAGAAAACCATCAAAACCTCATATAACCAAAATCATGGCATGGGAGTGACATTTATACTCTGGTTACTACAAAAATGTAATAAATTAATTAATTAATTTGTTCGTTCATTAATTCATTCATTCATTCATTTTCTTTTTTGCTTAGTCCCTTTATTAATCTGGGGTCACCACAGTGGAATGAACCGCCAACTTGTCCAGCATATGTTTTACGCAGCGGATGCCCTTCCAGCTGCAACCCATCACTGGGAAACATCCATACACACCCATTCACACTCATACACTACGAACAATTTAGCTTACCCAATTTACCTATACTGCATGTCTTTGAATGACCGGAGCACCCGAAGGAAACCCGGGGAGGACACAAGGTTCCCCGGGGACGCAAACACGGGGAGAACATCCAAACTCCACACAGAAACGCCAACTGACCCAGCCGGGACTCAAACCTTCTTGCTGTGAGGCGATTGTGCTACCCACTGCGCCACCGTGCTGCCCCGCAACATAATATATTATATATAAACTAAATGTATTCACTAAACTGCATATATACTTTTTGTGTTTAATTGCAATATAAAATCACTTTATATATTTGTCAACTGTTGATGTTGGCAAACTATCTAAGCTGCACATAGACATGTATTTTTGTCTCAAATTTCATGGGGGAAAAAATAGAGAAAGAGCAGGAAAGTGGGGGTAGCGGTAGACATGACGAACATGAAAATGAGATTGGATGTCATAGAACACTTGAGGGTGCTTAAGGTCTTTATGAGGAAGCGCAGCGGGGAGGGAGGGAGGCTGGGAATCCTCAGCAGGGAGACACTTCTGTGGCTCTGGGAGAAATGAAGGGAGCATCTATAATCATTTGGCGGTGTGGAACGAAATGAAGGTGGAGGGGGGGAAGCTTGCACTGTCATCCCAGTGTCAGGATAACCTGATTAGAGCCAGCCGTGATTCATCTATCGCTTCTACTCTTTCATCTGAGCTGTTTGGAAAACTTCTACTTTTCACGCTCCCTCCATCAAACCGTAGCTTTACTGCTTCTCAATACCTCGCTTTTCTTACTCTGTTTGATGCTTTACTTATTTTGCATTTTCTTGCTCACCCAAGGGAGCTTTTTTAGAAGTCTCTCTTTTTTTGTCACATGACGGGTTGAGGAGTTATTGCTCAACAATAATAGTATTTGTAATACACTACCTGACAAAAGTCTACTTCTAGTTGATCATTTGGTATCAGAAGTGGCTTATGTGAAAGGCAAAGGCCTCCAGATTATGTTTATTTTGCCAAAATAAAATTTTATCATGCCTTGATTTTTAATTATTTAATTAGGACAGTAAGGTCTGACTTTGCTTAGACAAAAGTCTTGTCACTTAACAGAAATAATGTACAGTATATAATATAAAGTCATGGTGCAGTGGAAAATAAATTGATATCGTGTGTGACTCCTATGAGATTGGACAACTGCATCCATACATCTATGCAATGACTCAACTTATTAATGAAGTGATCTGGAATGGCAAAAAACAAAAAAAAGTATTTTTGCAGGACACCCAGAGTTCATCAAGATTCTTTGGATTCATCTTCAATGCCTCCTCCTTCATCTTACCCCAGACATGCTCAATAATGCTCATGTCTGGTGACTGGGCTGGCCAATCCTGGAGCACCTTGATCTTCTTTGCTTTCAGGAGGCTGAAGTATGAGAAGAAGTGCCATCTTGCTGAAGAAATCTACCTTCTGCCACTTTTCCAAATGATCAACTAGAAGTCAAGTTATTATTTGTTGCTCTTACAATTGGGACAAACGACAAGACTTTTGTCAGGTAGTGTACTGTACATGAGGATGATAAGATCATACCTAATATTACACGTTTTAATGCATTAAAAAAAATACTGAATTTAGTAAAGGTTTATTAATGATATCAGCATTAAATATGTATGCACTAAAATGAGGAAATGCCTTGTGTCCTTGTAATTTATTCATTCATTCATTTTCTTTTCGGCTTAGTCCTTTTATTAATCAGGGGTCGCCACAGCGGAATGAACCGCCAACTTATCCAGCATATGTTTTACACAGTGGATGCCCTTCCAGCTGCAACCCATCACTTGGAAACACCCATACACTCTCATTCACTACGGACAATTTAGCTTACCCAATTCACCATGTCTTTGGACTTGTGGGGGAAACCGGAGCACCCGGAGGAAACCCACGCGAACACGGGGAGAACATGCAAACTCCACACAGAAATGCCAACTGACCCAGTCGAGGCTTGAACCAGCGACCTTCTTGCTGTGAGGCAATCGTGCTACCCACTGTGCCACCGTGACGCCTGCTCTCGTAATTCAAAAGCCTAAAAAAATCTGACTTAATGAGATCTGTTGACATGTAAAATTTGTCGCATCTTTCCTGTGATGGTTGGATTTAGTGGTAGGGTAAATACAACCAATGAGCAAATTTTTAAAATACTTTTAGAAAGCATTTATGGAGAGTCCTTGCAAACCATATATACAAGAATGTGTGTGTGTGTCCATGTGTTCACATGCACACATTTAAAAAAATATATTTTTTTGGTTTATTCTATGAATCAATGTATCAATGTGACAAGAAATCCATTGTTATTATCACAAACAAAACATGAAATCGATTCACAGCTTTAATTTATTTGTGGGAATTATGTGCTGCTTGTCCAATCCTTAATTAAAGTGGCTACATGTAAGAAAAAAAAGAGAAATTCAAACTACAGCCTCATCTATAGACCATAGTGTTAAATATACTTTATAAACGTATCTAGCATCTGTCTTTTTTTCAGTGGAATAAACTTAATTTACACTGTCAAAAATGATATAACAGCCTCATTAAAATGTTATGACATTTTAAAGACTAATTCAAATTGTACTATTGTAGTTGAGGCCAAGAATATCCATGCCAAAGATGCTATAAAAATAATCATAACACAAATAAGTCTATTCCAGGTTTAAATCTTTCTTTCTTTGGCAATGTCAGGGTTCTTACATTGTCAGGGTCTCTCTCTCAATCAGATTGCAGAAGTTACAGGGTGCAAGGTCATGCTTTACCCACCCCCAGGCCTCACCCTGGTCCCACCTCAATTATTTGCTTCAGGGAACAATTACTCCAGCCTTGCAGACCTCTCCATCCCATTTCACTCTTTCTCTCTCCCTCTCATTTTCCCATTTTCCTTCTCGCAGTTCACATCACTCACTTCACATATACCGCTCCCAAATCATGTTTCATTTTTGTGCATTGCTTAAACCCATAACATTTTATTATTCCTGTGCATGCTTAAAAAATCAGAGATGGGAAGTACATCTCCAGATCTGAAAAAGTTGGGGCAGCATAGAAAATGCTAATAAAAAAGAAATGAGTGATTTCCAAATTTACTTTGACTTGTATTTCATTGAAGAAAATATGCACGCACAATATTTCATGTTTTGTCTGATCAACTTCATTCATTTTCCCTTGGCTTCGTCCCTGATTTATCAGAAGTCGCCACTGCAGAATGAACTGCCAACTATTCCAGCCTACGTTTTACGCAGCGGATGCCCTTCCAGCTACAACCCAGTAGTGGGAAACACCCATATACTCTCTCATTCACAGTCATGCACTACGGCCAATTTAGTTTATTCAATTCACCTATACTGCATGTCTTTAGACTGTGGGGGAAATGAAGCACCAGAAGGAAACCCAGGCCAACACTGGGAGAACATGCAAACTCCACACAGAAATCTCAACAGGCCCAGCCAGGACTCGACCCAGCAACCTATTTGCTGTGAGGCGATAGTGCTAACCACTAAGCCACTGTGCCACCATTGGTCAACTTAATTTCATATGTAAATGTACATCCTTTCCTGTCATTCAGACCTGCAACACATTCCAAAAAAATTTGGGACAGAAGCAATTTAGGTCTAGTAATCAGGTAAATTAATTAAATAGTGATGTGATTTGAAACAGGTGATATCAACAGGTGATTGTAAATATGATTTAGTACAAAAGCAGCATCCAAGAAAGGTCTAGTCCTTTAGGAGCAAAGATGGGGCGAGGATCGCCAATTATTTAAATCGCCATGAAATATCTGAGAAAATTATTGAAATGTTTAAAAACAATGTTCTGTAGAGAAAGATAGGAAGACATTTGGATATTTCACCTTTAACAGTGCATAACACAATTAAAAGATTCAAGGAATCTGGAGGAATTTCAGTGCGTAAGGGGCAAGGGAGCAAGCCTAAGCTGAACAACTGGGATCTCATTTTATGCATCAATCGTCATTCATCTAAAAGCGATAATCACCACATGGGCTCAGGACTACTTTGGCAAACCTTTGTCAAGTACCACAATACATAGTTACAGACACAAATGCCAGGGAAACCTGTACTGTGCCAAAAGGAAGTCAATGTGAACAGTGTCCAGGGCTCGGAGGTATCTAGGATGGACCATCACACAGTGGAAACGTGTACTGTGGTCAGAAAAGGATCATCCAGACTGTTACAGCAACAAATCCAAAAGCCAGGGTCTGTCAAGGTATTGGGTTGTGTCAGTGCACTTGGCAAAGGTAGCTTGCACTTCTGTGATGGCACCATTAACGCTGAAAAGTACATAGAGATTTTGGAGTACAATATGCTGCCTTCTTTTCCAGGGACGCCCATGCATATTTCAACAAGACAATGCAAAACTACACCTGAAACACTTCATCACTTCGTGTCTTCATCACTTGGTGCCTTAAATAATGCTTTACTGTTGCAACTTTTTTTTTAAATGTGTTGCAAGAACCAAAATTGGAATGTGTTTATTTTAAAATAATATAATAAAAAAAAAACATGAGGAACACATTAAATAATGTTTGTTGTATTGTCTGCAGCGAAATACAAGTCAAAGTAAATTTAGAAATCACTACTTTATTTTTTTATTTGCTTCTTCCATACTGTCCCAATTTTGTTCCCAATTTTGGGGTTGTACAAATACAGTACTTTATCACTGTATACTTCAGTAAATTTTCCTGGTAGCAGTATTTTACTTTATTATTTATTTCATTATACTATCATTATAGTATCATTATACTTTTTACTTTTCCTCATTACATTTTTACAGAGATAGCTGTACTTTATACTTTCTTAAATTTTTAAACCAGACCCGTTACATTAGTTTTAATCTTCAAAAAATCTAATTGTAAAGTTTGGAGGCACGTTTGTTATTATTTCTTATCATAGTGCAATTTGAAACCCCCTTAAACCAATAAATTTATATTGTTGTCACTGCATGCATATGCAACCTTTTTTCAACCTAGGCTATAACTCACTGTACATAGGCCAGAACATGACTGACTGATTCCTTGTTTACACCTGTCATTTAAATGCATCTCTTTTGTCCACTTTTAACCACAGGGTCTATGGACTGATTTCTGATCTTTCAACCTTATATATTGATATACTTAACGTACAAAAAAAAACCCTTTAACAATCATGTATTTGTACATGTAAAAGTACAAAGTACTAAAACAATTAAATACACATTTTATGAATACTTTATGCATTGAGTATATAAATAAAAATAGACAATACATGTCCTTTATTTCCAATGAATTCCTAATGCATAATTTATACAGTTTTAACATGTAAATGAATATGTCAAATTTGTTTGTTAACTAGCCAAGCTGTGCTGGATTATTTTAAAATGACAGGTAGCCTTCTGTACAGTCGTGGACAAAAGTTTTGAGAATTACATAAATATTAGAAACTGGAAAAGTGGCTGCTTAAGTTTTTATAATAGCAATGTGCATATACTCCAGAATGTTATAAGAGTGATCAGATGAATTGCATAGTCCTTTTTTGCCATGAAAATTAACTTAATCCTGAAAATCACTTTCCACTGCATTTCATTGCTGTCAATAAAGGACCTGCGGAGATCATTTCAGTAATCGTCTTGTTAACTCAGGTGAGAATGTTGACGAGCACAAGACTGGAGATCATTATGTCAGGCTGATTGGGTTAGAATGGCAGACTTGACATGTTAAAAGGAGGGTGATGCTTGAAATCATTGTTCTTCCATTGTTAACCATGGTGACCTGCAAAGAAACGTGTGCAGCCATCATTGCGTTGCACAAAAATGGCTTCACATGCAAGGACATTGTGGGTACTAAGATTCCATCTAAATCAACAATTTATAGGATCATCAAAAACTTCAAGGAAAGAGGTTCAATTCTTGTTACGAAGGCTTCAGAGCGTCCAAGAAAGTCCAGCAAGTGCCAGGATTGTCTCCTAAAGAGGATTCAGCTGTGGGATCGGAGTGCCACCAGTGCAGAGCTTGCTCAGGAATGGCAGCAGGCAGGTGTGAGCACATCTGCACGCACAGTGAGGCGAAGACCTTTGGAAGATGGCCTAGTGTCATAAAGGGCAGCAAAGAAGCCACTTCTCTCCAAAAAAAACATCAGGGACAATTCGATCTTCTGCAAAATGTATGGCAAATGGACTGCTGAGGACTGGGGCAAAGTCATATTCTCTGATGAAGTCATTTTCCGATTGTTTGGGGCATCTGTAAAAAGGCTTGTCCGGAGAAGAACAGGTGAGCGCTACCATCAGTCCTGTGTCATGCCAACAGTAAAGCATCCTGAGACCATTCATGTGTGGGGTTGCTTCTCATCCAAGGGAGTGGGCTCACTCACAATTTTGCCCAAAAACACAGCCCTGAATAAAGAATGGTACCAAAACACCCTCCAACAGCAACTTCTTCCAACAATCCAACAACAGTTTGGTGAAGAACAATGCATTTTCCAGCACAATGGAGCACCGTGCCATAAGGCAAAAGTGATATCTAAGTAGCTTGGCGACAAAACTATGAAATTTTGGGTCCATGGCCTGGAAACTCCCCAGATGTTAATCCCATTGAGAACTTTTGGTCAATCCTCAAGAGGCGGGTGGACAAACAAAAACCCACTAATTCTGACTCCAAGAAGTGATTAAGAAAGAGTGGGTTGCTATCAGTCAGGATTTGGCCCAGAAGTTGATTAAGAGCATGCCCAGTTGAATTGCAGAGGTCCTGAAAAAGAAGGGCCAACACTGCAAATACTGACTCTTTGCATAAATGCCATGTAATTGTCGATAAAAGCCTTTGAAACGTATAAAGAGCTTGTAATTATATTTCAGTACATCACAGAAAAAACAGAAACAAAAATCTAAAAGAAGGTTAGCAGCAAACTTTGTGAAAACTAATATTTGTGTCATACTCAACTTTTGGCCACGACTGTACGTTTGTTGGAGTACTGATGTCTCCAGTAAAGCCTTCCAGGAGCAGAGTTGGCTAGCCCAGGTTGATTGCAATCATTCCCAACTAGTTATGCTCCACGACCCAAGAAACCCACTCCAAATTAAATGATTTTAATAAGGATTTCCAAAAGCAAGGCCCCATCCCGTCTTGTTTACCGTCAATGGGAGTAGCGACAGGTCAACCAGGGCTTTTGGGAATGCAATTTGTGGTATTCCATCTTTCTCCACACCTCTAAACAATCTTAAACATTCCTATCCATCAAACACTGCGTCAGAGGTTCCTCTACTGCGATAGTGCCCTAAACTCTCAGCCTAAAGTAGCACAAATGAAAACGGATGTCTTCCAATATTTCATTGAGGGCATCCAGGCTAGAACAATAAAATAAACCAATAGCTGTTGCGAGGAGCCATTTGAATCGGTACTGTACCTCTGTACTGAGATCAGAGTGGATATTGAGCGCTAGTCACTGGACGCTTCAAATCAATATCAGCTGAAGCCAAGGGGAGACGGTGCAGATTGTGGGATGATTTATGCCTCGCAAAGGGCATCTAATACCCCGTTCAGAGTGTGATAGGCTCTACTAGGGTAGATGGAAAAAAAGCAATGCTGGAATCTATAGCTATTTGATTCATGAGCACATGGCAAAGATCTGCAAACCCAATGGGAAAAACTGCCTCAGCTATTTTCTGCAGGAACAATTCATTTTTGAACAGAGGGCATGACTGCTTTGAGGAGCGAATCAAGTATTCAACATGCCACATCAGTAGCCGAGAGGTCTATAGTTCTACACCCACAATAGAGTTTAGCAGGATGAAGGAGTAATGAAGGATGAAGTACTGCAGTGCTGCACCTTGTTTTGATTCAATCCTCTTTTTTCCTTCTTGAACTATAATGGGGTCTACAAAGCCATGTCTACAAACAACTGTCTGTTTGTTGTGTACTTCAGTGTTTCTATTTAATCATAATATATTATTTCAGCGTTGATTTCACAATGTGCTCATCTGCAATAGTCACATCTCGGGATGTGCAATGTCAAGTCAGTATTATAATTGATCAGCACAACAGTTCAAAACGTGATTTGTGGAGTCACTGCAGTCAGACCTTAACCATAACAGAGTGAACGTTTACCTTTTGGTGTGTTTTTAAGGCCTGTGGCTGTGTGAGAATTTCAAGAGAGAACAAAATATCACAATGTCATTTTTTTCAATATCGTGCAGCCCTAATTACAAGTAGATATGAGGGAATGAATCCTGTGAGATACACCAGGGTTTTTTAAGGTCATCCCTCTTGTGAAGGTCCTTCTTCATAATCTGCCAATGGCAGCTGGACCAATTGATTAATATTAAGATACATTTTCTTAATTTATTATTATAATTTTTTTGCTTTCATATTGTCACAATATTACAGCTAAAGTTAATACTGCAATATTAAGTAAATTTCCCAATATTCCAGTTCCAATATTAAAGTAAATTTTTATTAAAATATTTATTTTGTGTTATGTTGTACTGTAAGTTCTACTTACAGTATTTAACCAATAAATAAATAAACAAACAGTTGAATTTTTTGTCATCTGCAATTTGACAAAATAACCTTCTAAAACGTATTTATAAGCTGCCATAACACATAGTGCTCAAAATACATTCACATTGTACAGTAAAGCAAGTAATTTGCTATTCAGTTATTGTCTACACACGTTGATGCCAACAGGAGCTCTGTCCCTGCACTACATCCAGATATGAAGAAAATGGCTTTGGAATGTTCACTTTGATGTGTCCAGTATCACGATAATCACAACAGTCATGCACACTGTAGACATGGTTGCAGACATTATCTCAGACTCAATAAAACTGAATTTCTCCTTTCATTCTTTATCTTTTTCCATCTCTTCCCCGTTTCCCTCTCTCGCTCTCTCCCTGTGTCTCTTTGATGTTGTGTCAGTAGAGAGTGAGAGAGAGAGTTACCGTGGATAATGAGCTTTAATCAGGCCCAGAGCTCACAGGAAGCACAATCATCAGAGCGCTGATGTTCAGACTAGCCACTCGCTGTGACTCCTGCTTCTACACACACATACACACACGCACAAACACTATTCAGCTACCTTTGTTGATACCCTCCATCAACTTCTAATGTTTTTATACAAACCTATTAACACTTTCTATACACTCGTACTAAACCTAACCTTGTGGCAACTTTTAAAAAAATGTCAGGTTCTGCTATCCCTGTGGGGACACTATTTCTCCATATTGTCAGTGTTAACATGGGCAAAACTAACTATATGTGCTGTATATACAGTTAAAGTCAGAATTATTAGGCCTCCTGAATTATTAGCCCCACTGTATATTTTCCCCCAATTTTAGTTTAACGGAGAGAAGATTTTTTCAACACATTTCTAAACATACCAGTTTTAATAACTATTTTCTAATAACTGATTACTTTTCTCTTTGTCATGATGACAGTACATAATATTTTACACGATATTTTACAAGATACTAGTATTCAGTTTAAAGTGGACTTTAAAGGCTTAACTAGGTTAATTAGGTTAACAAGGCAAGTTAGGGTAATTAGGCAAATCATTGTACAATATAACCTATAACCATGGTTTGTTTTGTAGACAGTCGAAAAGAATATTGCTTAAGGGGCTAATAATATTGACCTTAAAATTAAAAATTGCTTTTCTTCTAGCCAAAATAAAACAAATAAGACTTTCTCAAGAAGAAAAATATTACAGGAAATACTGTGAAAATTTCCTAGCTCTGTTAAACATCATTTGGGAAATATTTAAATAAGAAAAAAAAAAAGAAAAATCACAGGAGAATTGTTTTGACTTCAACTGCATATAATACTATGACACTGATAATGTATTTAAGTGTTTTTCTCTGCACTGAAAAAGGATGAATGATGTATGAAAAATCACAATATTTGGTTTATATCACAAGTTTCAACTCTTCATGTATTATTAACTGAAGATTTTGTTGAAAACCCGCACAAACATTTTGCAAAGTACCTCCTTTTGACTTCCAAAGGAAAAAAAAGAAGGTCAAGTGCGTTAAGTGAAGACCGGATTTGATGTTTAGGTCAACCTTTAAGTTCAAACTGAAATCCTTATCTACCTCTCATAGCTTCCATAATATCAGCTTCTTCTTTTTTATCTAATCCTCTTTCTTATAATCCTTCAAAGCAATTGCTGTGAATTTGGCCCTTGTGTGGACATCACACCATACAAAATCAGAGGTGTGGACACTCAAGAGAATAACTGTGAGAATCTCATTCCCAACGGCACATGGCATCTAGTTGTAGGTGCCAGGACGGAAAGGGAGAATGCGACATTTGCATTTAAAAAAGTGACATTTGCGATGCTGCTCTAGAGGTGTAGAAATGAGAGACAGGTGCTGAGATCGCCTGAATTCATCTCGGTGACAGAAGGACGACAATGAGAATGTCAAAGCCAGCACACCAAAACACACATATAAGCATGCTCTGGAGGCGTCTGTCGAAAATACCACTGACAATCCACCCCCTCATCTCTCAAACACATGTGGAGATAAATTGGTGACTGTTCAAATAGGCGTTTACCTCATAGCAACGTAATTGTGTGAAAACCGCAGCTGAAAAGTGTAATATCTGTTGTAGTCGCATTAATGTTCAGACGGGGTGGTACATGCATTATTTATGCGATATGTGGAATACATTAAAATGTAAACACAGACTGTTTAGACCTGAGGAGCATATGATTATTAGGAGTTTAATCATCTTCATTGTTTCTGAAGTGTAGTCAGGTCATTTGGAGTTCAAATGGCAAAGCCGGTGCTGATGAGACTGGGATTCTGATTGGCTGCCATGAACTCAGAGAACTGTACAATTAATGTACAGATTTAAGTGCAAAATGTGCTTTCAGAATTCCCATTGTTTTTGAAGATGGTCAGACAACAATGCCACTGTCATGTTTGCACTGTCCACAAGTGCACGGGCAACAGGGATTGTCAAAGACGTATATATTTAAAAGCACTTACAACTAGAAACAAGAACATTGGAGCACATGAAGGAAGAGGATGGTGACAATATAAAGACCGGACGAAGAACTAATTAAACTCAGAGGTATAAATACACACGATATGATTAAACTGATTACAAACAGGGGTGAGACACAGGTGAAACTAATAAACAGTGACGGTGGGAAAACCTAACAAAAGTATCACATGACAGAACAAAAGCACATGGAACACTAGATATAGGAAACACAGGAGCCTGACAGCCACACTGCAAAAAAAACAATTAGCTGACTCAAAAAGTGAGTAAACCCCCGTTACCTTAAAATTATGTAAATGAAATATGTGGATAATATATATATATATTATATTTTTATTTATTTTATTTATTTATTTATTTAATATTTTTTAAATGAACAGTTACAACTTAACAGTTCCATGTTAAAATTGGTTTACTCACATTTTTAAGTAAAGTTAACTTGTCGCTTTTAAGACAACAGATTTATTCATGCTTATTATGCATGAATTTGTTTTATCACCATGTAAGATTAAACTGAGATATATTTTCTCATAAAATATGTCAAACTGAATAATATGTATAGTCATCATTTTGAAAATTATAAAATTATATAATTATAGTCAGGGCCTCACGGTGGCGCAGTGGATAGCACATTCGCCTCACAGCAAGAAGGTCGCTGGTTCGAGCCTCGGCTGGGTCAGTTGGCGTTTCTGTGTGGAGTTTGCATGTTCCCCCCGTGTTGGCGTGGGTTTCCTCAGGGTGCTCCGGTTTCCCCCACAAGTCCAAAGACATGCGGTATAGGTGGATTGGGTAAGCTAAATTGTCCGTAGTGTATGAGTGTGAATGAGTGTGTATGGATGTTTCCCAGAGATGGGTTGCAGCTGGAAGGGCATTCGCTGCGTAAAACATATGCTGGATAAGTTGGCGGTTCATTCCGCTGTGGCGACCCCAGATTAATAAAGGGACTAAGCCGAAATGAAAATGAATGAATGAATAATTATAGTCATCATTTTGAAAAAACAAATACTGTACAAATTGTATTGAGTACTTGCATTGTATTGAACTTGAAATATAAATTATGTATATTTTGTTGGCAGTCATACAAAAACCATAAGTCCCTGGGCCTCATGTGTTTCTGGTTTCCAACAAGATCTTAATTTGGGCCTGAAAAAAAAAAAAATAAATAAATAAATAATTTATTAAAAAAAAAAAAAAAAAAATGCGCAAAAATCTGGGGAACAATTGTAGCATTAAATGGATCTACAGTTGAAATCTGAATTATTAAACCCCCTTTTATTTATTTATTTATTTATTTTTTCTTTTTAATTTTTTTATATTTCCCAAATGATGTTTAACAGAGCAAGGATTTTTTTACAGTATGTCTGATAATATTTTTCTTCTGGAGAAAGTCTTATTTGTTTTATTTCGGCTAGAATAAAAGCAGTTTTTAATTTTTTTAAAAACATTTTAAGGTCAAAATTATTAGCCCCTTTAAGCTGTATATTTCTTAGATTGTCTACAGAACAAACCATTGTTATACAATGACTTGCCTAATTACCCTATCCTGCCTAGTTAATCTAATTAACCTAGTTAAGCCTTTAAATGTCACTTTAAGCTATATAGAAGTGTCTTGAAAAATATCTAGTAAAATATTATTTACTGTCACTATGGCAAAGATAAAAATAAGTTCAGTTATTAGAAATGAGTTATTAAAACTATTATGTTTAGAAATGTGTTGAAAACAATCTTTTCTCCGTTAAACAGAAATTGGGGAAAAAAATTAATAGGGGGGTTGATAATTCAGGGGGGTTAATAATTCTGACTTCAACTGTATGCTGGTTGAGTTTATTTATTACTTTTCTCTGGACATTATAACTGCTTTCATCATTAACATCTGTTAAAGAAAACAACAGATATTCTAGGATTGCATAAAAAAAATAAGTATTTTAAGCACGTCTAAAACATGGGAATTCTAAATTAAAGCAGTCTACAAGCTAGTCCCTAATTCCAAATAAAAAATAAGCATCTCATCATTTTGCACACCTCCCTTGAAAGACTATTATTCTTAATCAGGATATTTTGTCTCTTGTTTTGGTGTTTGTGTATGACTGTTTTTATCAGAGGAGATAATTAGGGCCAAACAATTACACCATAGTAAAGTTTTACACACCATAAACAATATACTGCTGTTACTTCATTTGCTTTAGTTTTATTTTGGAATGACTTTAGGATAAAGAAGATGTGGGAGTGGGAATTATAAACGCACCCAATGCTACACGCTGCATGTTCAATCTAATATATTTAAAATGAGCTGAATCAACAATTCTTGAGGGTTTTTCTTTTGGGGACAACGTAATTGTTTCATGTTAAATCCACTTAAATTTATAAAAACAATTACGTTAACAACTGATTTGTGTTGGGACAACATGGAGTTGTATGGAACCCTGCAGTTTTTAAAGAGCAAATCCACTTCCAAATCCTCAACAACCTCTACTTTCATGTGACTCAATAGCTGTGTTTCCATCCAAAAATGCGAAGTAACTTTATGCGCAAAACTGGATTATCGCATAAAAGATGTGCGAATAAAGCAGCGTTTCCATCTAACGAGTCAAAGCGAACAAAATCATCACTTCCTGATTAACTGGCGCCAAATATCAACAGTAAAAACGGAATTTGCTGTGGTAGGAGAAGCTGTGAATGGTTTCTTCATTTAATAAATGACTTGCACTTCAGAAGGCAATCCTGACACGCAGTGAACGCACGGTGGCGTTTGAAAGCATGAGATGCTTTTGACTCTGGAGATCATTAATAATATAATAACACTAATACTGAAACGGTTAAGGCCTTTTAGTATGACCAAAACAACATTTCAGATGTTTTACAATGTGGTCAGCCTGCTGGTTTATCCATCCGCACATATTTTTATCATCACATGATCTCCTATAACAAAATCACATGACCTTTTTTAATGCGCATACTGGAATTTGTTCAATAAAAGAGTTTCCATCAAAGTTTATGCGGATCTTTTCTTATCAAATAAAAAGTTTATCCTACTCAGTTATGCGCATATGTTTTATGCGCATCTTGACATTTCCATCAATGCACATAAAAATAGGTGGATGGAAATGTAGCTAATGACTCTATGAGCTAAAGAAACATTGTGGCTTTGAGGGTCCTTAAAGAGATGGTTCAGTCAAAATGAAATTTTACTCACTATTTACTCTCCCTCGAGTGGTTCCAAGCCTGTTTAACTTTCACTCATTTCAAATATTTTGCTGTTAGCTCAAACTACGTATTTAAAATAAACTGAAACAACACAATTCTTGAGATTGTTTTGAGACTGCACATCACAAACTCCTAATAATCTTATGCTCCTCAGGTCTAAACAAATCAGACAATAAAAATGAACAGTGGCTATAAAAAGTAATCCTAAAGGAGTCAAAATAACTTAGAAATGAATTATGTCTTCCAAATAATAGTTTAGTGTCAGAGTTCACTGAAATTCACTGCTCAGGAAGATCTGAATATTAAATATGCATATGCAAGAAAAGAAAATGAAAAAAGAAAAATCCAAAAGAGTAACAATTTACTTTAAGCAGCATTCTGGAATATTTGGAACTGATTCTAAAGTGGAAAGGGGGGAGATTTTTTAGACAAAGCTAAAGAAAACTTGAAATATATACATACTGTTTACTTTATACAGACTACTACTCTAGGTGCTTTAGCTGGGGGACAATACAGTGCTTGGATTCAACAATATTGGATTCAACGTCACAACACACAAATATGAGTACAGTAGCAGTTCTTTTATGGTTATTTTGTCATTTTTTGGAAGCCCTTGTATAAAGTACCACTTAGTTTTACTGTAGAAAAAAAATAGCATAATTAGCATTATTATGCTAAATATCTTCTTGTGTGTTTTACCAAAGAGAGAACCTCTTAACTGCTTGGAAATGCATTTATAATCTGAAGTAAATTATTTTATTCAGGAAAAGATAAACAGGAAAGCTAGCATTTCCCAAAGAAAGAATAAATCTTACCTTCATTAACACGGATTCGCTGAGCTTTTCTCTGTTTACAATCTTTATGGCAACTTTCTGACATGTGACACAATGGACCCCAAGCTTTACAAGACCTAGAGGGTAAAAGAAGAAAGAATACACTTTAAAAGAAAATCATTGGTCTGCAACTGCAACATTTGTCTGGAATACAGCATTTTTTTTGTTTAATCACAACAGCACAAAACCTCTCATAGGTTCTTTTCACACACCAAAGCGCAAGTTTTTCCACTGGCATCTGTGAATCATTCATATCTGAAGACAAACTGCATCAAATACAGTAGATGAGCAAAACTGTGAGTGGAACGCATAGCATGAAGAAAGCTAAAGGCCTTTCTGCTTTATCACTTTTGACATGGAGTTTCATGGTGCATGAGCAGCACGCTGGCTCAAGGAAATCGTTTCTCCGGACAAAATGCCACATGGTTAACACCTTTATTAGTCAAAGTGCTGAATGCTTACAGGCTTACAGATTCATGCGTCGTCATCCCCTACCTCCTAAATACTACAACATGTTCAAGGACTTAGTAAGGAAAAATCTTTAGCATAAATACCCCAGGTTTTTCCCCATGATTGTTCAGTAAGCTTTTTCAAACAAGAGGAAATACCACTAAAAGGTCATTAGCTGCTCCGCACCTAGAAGAGTTAACATACTTGGGTTGATAGACGGGGCTCAACGTCTGTGCATGACAAGATAATAAATGTTTCATTTCATAAGGTGCACGCGTATTGGAAAACTGGCAAGTGCATGAACGGAAAATGCTGTGATCTGCAAAGGATGCAGTGAATGTTTTTTTTTTAGTTTGTAATAAAGTGCAAGAACGCCCCCAACTCAACCCTAACCACACTCACAAAATATTTTTGCTGCTTATTCAAACTAAAATATTTAAAATGAGCTGAATAAACGATTATTGATTGTTTTTGAGACAACTTAATTGTTCCATGTTATATCCGCTTAAATTTGTAAAACAATTATGTCAACTTAATCGATTTGTGTTGGGGCAGGAACCCTGCATTTTTACAGTGGAAATCCGCATCCATGATGACACTCAACAGACTCTCCTCAACAGCCTCTCCTGTCATGTGAAGCAATGACTATGAGCTAAAGAAACACTGTGGCTTTGAGGGTCCTTAAAGAGATGGTTCAGTCAAAATGAATTTTTACCCACTATTTACTCTCCCTCGATTGGTTTGGCTTTCACTCAATTAAAATATTTTGCTGTTAGTTCAAACTACTTATTTAAAAAGAGCTGAAACAGCATAATTCTCAATATTTTTTTGGAACAACATAATTGTTTTATGTTCAATCCACTTAAGTTTGTTAAGTTAAGTGATTTAATTGTGTGGAACCCTGCATTTTTACAGTGTTCTCTCTTCTGTTTAACACTGGAAAACTGGAAACATGTAACTGTTGACTTCCATAGTGTTTGTTTCTTTTTATATGGAAGTCTATGGGTAAAGGTTTTCAGCTTTCTTCAAAATATCTTCTTAAGCATTTAACAGAAGAAAGTCAAACAGGTTTGGGACCGGTCGAGGGTGAGTAAATAAAATCTTTTGGGTGAACTACCCCTATTGAGACAGCATTTAAAATGTCTGATTGCCTGCTCGGTGCCCTGACTACTGAACAAGGAAGCTGATTGAGATGACCCCATAGTGTGGTGATATATTAATAAAGGTGCACCTCCTTAAATATTACTCCAAGGCATTGAATTCAGGTGTTATAAACACTTCCATGGCCATAGGTGTATGACATGGCCACAGCAGACTGCTTCTACAAACATTTATGAAAGAACAGGTTATTCTCAGGAGCTCTGTGAATTCAAGCATTGTACTGTGATAGGTTTCCACCTGTGCAATACGTCGATTCCTAAACATTTCCTCACTGCTAAGTATTCCACGGTTAATTGTTAGTGGAATTATAACAAAATGCAAGCATTTGGAATGATACACATCTCAATGCATAGCCAACAATATGATATAATATGAATGTATACAAATATAAATAGACTATTTACAGTTTTCAAATCTGTATTTGTCTTACTAATGCAACCAAAAATGGCTGAGTATTTTAAGCTCCTTGTATGGTCACTACATAAAAATGCGCTCAAACGTGTGCATATACGCGTGAATGGACCCCAGAGAATTAAAGATACATATATTTCACCCCTATCGCGATGCAATATGATCTGATTTCAGTTGGATTCAATTCAACACAATGAGATTAGAAGTAATATAATGTAATGGAAAAAACATTTTATTTATCGACTAATATAAATGTAACTGAAATTGCCCCTGACTCTCTCACATAGGCTACTATTATAGCCATGCAGCTTTTCTATTTAGTTACATTTACATAGTTAGCTGAACAAATAGCAGAACAGAACATTACAATCTAAAACTGCTCTTTAAAGCATTAAAATCAAGTAACTAAAGAAATAAATGAAGTAAAATTCATTCATTCATTCATTTTCTTTTCGGCTTAGTCCCTTTATTCATCAGGGGTTGTCAAGCGGAATGAACCGCCAACTTATCCAGCATATGTTTTACGCAGCGGA
>CAIGQW010054506.1:7148919-7158080 GCA_903798125.1 Danio choprae
ATGGCCAAGCAAAAAAAGTCCAATAGATCAGCATGCACATATGGTGCAGTGAAATTAATCAAGCAATTTAAACATCCTTAATCTATTATTTAACTTCATTTGTTACTTTAATGGCTTTTGTTCCATTGTTCTGTATATTTACCACCATCACAGGGGCTTATGGGACACCGCAGTGACGTGCTTTCCATAACGAGCTCTCAACAGCTACTTTCATCTGAGAATTAGATGACTTTCTTGGAATGAAGAGACACTACATCAAGAGGGGAACAGAAAGTCAAACTCACCTCTAATTGAAATCTCATTTCTAAGACGAGAACCACAAGAGCAAGGATCTTTGTTTTGTACAATGTCACACCTCTCTTTCCTAACGACATGATAATGAATTAACAGATTTTAATAAACAGTTAAACGAAGGTTTTAATTAAATGGACACACACAAAAAAAAACTTGTGTAAAAAAATATATAATAATAAAGAAAAACATCTCTGCAATATGGACTACATTTATCAACACAGGCTTCAGTAACCACAAAAAAAAATGTAAACATATATTCTGTATATTTTAAGGTTAAATTATTGCTAGGGGGTGATTTAACACCAACAAAGTTGTTCCTTTTCACGCTAATGATACTTACAGGGACTTAGTACTTATATAACTGTAGACAGCATGCTCTTGTGGATTTGCCATCCGAAAAGTGCAATGAAACAAACCCAGAGCAACGCATTTCACATTTCTCAAACATGTAGGCTGAGGTACGTATTTTTATGAGCCTAGGATGTATTAAAAACAAGTGCACTAACAGTATTCTCCCAAATACTGCCGACTTAAAGCTTCGTAACATCATTGTGTCTTGATTTTTGTCATTTACATTGTCTATACTGTGAAGGTCATTAACATACATCTCCATGAATGATGAAGAAAGTATTGTGTTTCAGGCACAAAAGGCCACGAGTGGACTGGGGAATAGTGTGAGGGTGTGCGCATGCATTTGCATTTGTGCAGGTTTAATTGGGTTGCGTCTGGACGGTATGTGATAGCCTCCTGCCGAGCAGAAAGAGCACATGTCAAAAATCTCTTCAATCTGCGAGTGGTCAAACGTGTTCAAAACAGACAGCACCGTAGGAGGTCTCGTCCCACCTCAACACAGTCTCTCTTTCAAAGGTACACCACACGACTTCTGAAGGGTGTGTGCTGAAGGTCATTCATTGGACGCTCTGTTGGCTAATATGAAACCAGTATAATTAATGCAGAGGTAGTTCTTCATATACAAAAAAGGCCTAAACTAAACAATTCAGTCAATATTATTTGTCCCCTTGGCCAAGGCTTAACTCTGTAACCAAGGAATTGGTATTTAATGACATTAGTTTAGTTCAGTTTTTTTTGTTAAAATTATACCTTAAACCACAAGACAAAGACTACAATTCTTTTTTCATTAATTCATTCATTTTCTTTTCGGCTTAGTCTCTTTATTAATCTGGGGTCGCCACAGCGGAATGAATCGCTTATGAATCGCTTATGAATTAACTTATCCAGCATATGTTCCATGCAGCGGATGCCCTTCCAGCTGCAACCCAACACTGGGAAACACCCATACACTCTCATTCACACACATGCACTACGGACAATTTAGTTTATTCAATTCCCCTATAGCACATGTCTTTGGACTTGTGGGAGAAACCGGAGCGCCCGGAGGAAACCCACTCAAACAAGGGGAGAACATGCAAACTCCACACAGAAATGCCAACTGACCCAGCCGGAGCTCAAACCAGCGACCTTCTTGCTGTGAGGCGATTGTGCTACCAACTGTGCCACTGTGACACCTACAAATCTTTATATATATATATATATATATATATATATAAAATTATTCATTCATTCATTTTCATTTCGGCTTAGTCCCTTTATATATATATAATTAATTAATTAATTAATGGCAACAATAATTAAACGATCAAGCTTTTTTCCTAAGGCCCATTCCAAAAATATTTCTTAAATGTCCTAATTGAATTATGGCCTGAATTAAGCCCCTGTCTGTAATTGAATTAAGCCCCGGTCTGTAAAACCAGTTGATTTTGGTTTCCTTTGGGCCACAAGTCACGCCACATGCAGACAGTGATCAGTCAGACAATATTCCCAAAAGAATAACATGGATGGATGGTTGGCCAGGCAGAAAGAAGAATGTAGCAGTAGACAGATGGCTAGATGGATGGATACACTGTAAAATCAATATTTCATACAACAACAGAGTCACTTTCAGTAAGCTAACTAGACATTTTTCAACATCCATTCCATTCCATTCCATTGCAGCATCAGCATTACTAAATACTCAGTCAGGCAAAAGGTGTAAATAAATTACGAGGAAGTGAATTGAAAGAGAGAAAAAAAATCAGTTTGGATCAGCTACAAAAATTAATACAACATGAGACAGCACATAGGTTGACAACTTGCAATGCATGACTGATAAATAAAAGATGCTGGTGTAGGTAAGAATGGCAGCCACAACTGTCAAACTGTCAGAATTGCTGTGAAAGATAAAATTGACTGCCATTTTCCCGGCTGGTTGTTTATCGTCATCAAATCATCAACATATCCGAGTCATCATCAACATCGAGGGAGGGAGGGAAAGACAGCTAGGGTGGACGTAATTACTGTTGCAGTCATTGTTGGGCCCTTGACAGTTCCCTCTGGAGGGGTGCTTCATTTTAGTATAGCCCCACCACCTCAATCTATGCAAGCACTGCAGCTGGCTCATTACCACAGCATCTACTGCATGCTAATGAACCAACCTGAGAACTCCTATAAGCCTACCTCTCTGTTGTCTATTCATTTCTTTCTCTCTTTCCTTTTATATTTAGAATCTAGTAAAAGAATAAAAAGAGCAAAAAGAGATAGTACATATAATTATAAATCTTTCTAACCTGCTGTTACATCTTGCACACAAATGTTCATTCTAGTCTTAGAAAACCCTCATCAGGCCTTTTCTAATCTCACTGCAACAGCTCCTAGATGTGGAAAGAATCAAGTTTAAGTTTTGATGCTGGCTCTATAGGACTATAGTTAGAACAGCTCCTTCCTACCTCAACTACAGACGAAAGCTCTCTCCTGTCAGCTCAGGTCACTGAATGAGTGACAACTTGTTGTTCCTTCACAATGAGGCAAAAAGTAATGCTGCAAAACTTTCACCTTTTCTGGTGGAACCGACCTCCATCCAGACTGCTGAGACCATCACATTTTCATGAGGGACACACACACACACGCACATTTGAATACAGGGACACTCTATAGGCGTAATGTATTTCACACTGTAATAACTTATTATATTGCTCTACCCCTAAACCTAACCCTCACAGGAAACCTCAGGCTAAATTTGAATTTCAAAAGATACTGCTGAGTATGATTTTTAAGCAGTTTGAATAACAGGGACATAAGGTATGTCCATGTAAACTACCTTACATTTTTTTCACAATGATTTTGCCACCAATTTCAGAACCCTGATGCCAATTTTCAAAACTCTAGACACAAAGCTCTAAACAGTCACTACTTTTAACAAAGTCTCTCCAGTGTTAAAAACATTGCACGTTGCATTCATTTCTTTAAAGAAGTCGAATTTATTAATTTGATGTTAAATTGTGTTATTTTGAATGGCTTATTTTAGTTCGATAAACAAAGTATCTTTGACTTATGAGTATTGTATACACCTATTTAAAAAAAAAAACTGTTAAGAATTTTGTAAAAATGTGCAGTTTTGTCAATGGTTGTGAATGTTGTGCCTAGAGTTTTGAAAAAGGATGTTAGCGTTTGGGGATGTTTGAAATTCGTAGCAAAACAATTGTAAAAAACTGTAATAGACTACAATTAAGTTATACTCATGCTATTATAGTGCATCCGGAAAGTATTCATAGCGCTTCACCTTTTTTCACATATTTTTGTTACAGCCTTATTCCAAAATAGATTAAATTCATTTATTTCCTCAAAATTCTACACACAATACCCCATAATGACAATGTGAAAAAAGATTTTTTTTAATTATTGCAAATGTATTACAAATAAAAAACCTGAAAAATCACATGTACATAAGTATTCACAGCCTTTGCCGTGAAACTCTAAATTGAGCTCAGGTACATTCTGTGGAAGATGTTTAGAACCACCAGGACTCTTCCTAGAGCCATCTAAGCTGAGTGATCGTGGAGAAGGGCCTTAGTCAGGGAGGTGATCAATAACCTGATGGTCACTCTGTCTGAGCTCCAGCGTTCTTCTGTGGAGAGAGGAGAATCTTACAGAAGGACAACCATCTGTGCAGCAATCCACCAATCAGGCCTGTATGGTAGAGTGGCCAGATGGAAGCCACTCCTTAGTAAAGGGTACATAGCAGCCCACCTGGAATTTGCCAAAAGGCATCTAAAGGACTCTCAGACCATAATAAACAAAATTCTCTGGTCTCTTTGGAGTGAATTCCAGGTGTTACATTTGAAGAAAACCAGGCACCGCTCATCACCAGGCTAATACCATCCCTACAGTGAAGCATGGTGGTGGCAGCATCATGCTGTGGGGATGTTTTTCAGCAGCAGGAACTGGAAGACTAGTCGGGATAGAGGAAAAGATGAGTGCAGCAATGTACAGAGACATCCTGAATGAAAACCTGCTTCAGAGTGCTCTTGACTTCAGACTGGGGCGACAGTTCATCTTCCAGCAGGATAATGACCCAAAGCACACCACCAAAATATCAATAGAGTGGCTTCACAACAACTCAGTGAATGTCCTTGAGTGGCCCAGCCAGAGCCCAGACCTAAATCATATTGAACATCTCTGGAGAGATCTGAAAATGGCTGTACACCGTCGCTTCCTATCCAACTTGATAGAGCTTGATAGGTACTGCAAAGAGGAATGGGCAAAAATTCCCAAAGACAGGTGTGCCAAGCTTGTGGCATCATATTCAAAAAGACTTGAGGCTGTAATTGCTGCCAAAGGTGCATCAACAAAGTACTGACCAAAGGCTGTGAATACTTATGTACATGTGATTTTTCAGGTTTTTTATTTGTAATAAATTTGCAACAATTTCAAAAAATATTTTTTCACATTGTCATTATGGGGTATTGTGTGTAGAATTTTGAGGAAATAAATGAATTGAATCCATTTTGGAATAAGGCAGTAACATAAAAAAATGTGGAAAAAAAAGTGAAGTGCTATGAATGCTTTCCGGATGCACTGTACATGTTGTCCCAACACAAATCGATTAATTTAACTCAATCGTATTTGTTTTTACAAATTTAAGTGGATTGAACACAAAACAATTAAGTTGCCAACCAATTCTGCAAGGTATTTCCACTGGCAAGAGGACTTCCACATTGCTGCTATATGTAGTTCACTGTTCACAGTTCACCTACAAAGACGAATCCTTCTCTGTAGAACACAGTCACTAGGAAAGAATATAATATCGTCTGTGACATTACTCACATATTAACCAAGGTCATGAGTTTCAGAGTGTAGGCAGTTTCTGCAGCTAGTCTGCAAGGCTGGTGGGTGTTTTTGGATGAGAAAGAGCAAGTGAAAGTAGGAAAAAAAAACCCTACTTGTTTTCCCACTGGGGAAGACAGACATCTGTTCTACACTACGATCGGGGCCTTTTAAACTGATGTTTGCCTGCCACATTGAACAGGGCCTAAGGAACAATTAGCTACATGGTGTGAATTGTAACGCACACACACACATGCAGCTAGCAATTATAATCTTTTATAATGCTCTGACTATACACCAGAACACAGAAAAGTTCATTATGGACATAATGAGAAAATGTAGAAAAAAATTCAATTCTCAAGACTGATTAATCCAACAAGTCTAAAAGGTCAGGAATGTCCAAAACGTAGGCAATGAATTCAAGACACAGTGTGGAAAACCACACTCCATAAATTCCACATCAATTACAGGCCAGAGTAAATCAACAACCAAGAGGAAGTTAGCTAATGATAGCTACAAATTTAAAGGTCCCGTGAAGTGCTTTGAAATGTTTTTTTTTTTTTTTATTCAATGTTTGACGTGGACCTTGCGGTGGCGCAGTGGATAGCACGACCGCCTCACAGCAAGAAGGTCGCTAGTTTGAGCCTCGGCTGGGTCAGCTGGCATTTCTGTGCGAAGTTTGCATGTTCTCCCCATGTTGGCGTGGGTTTCCTCTGAGTGCTCCGGTTTCCCCCACAAGTCCAAAGACATGCGCTATAGGTGAACTGGGTAAGCTAAATTGTCCATAGTGTATGTGTGTGTGGATGTTTCCCAGTTATGGGTTGCAGCTGGAAGGGTATCCGCTGCGTAAAACATATGCTGGATAAGTTGGCGGTTCATTCTGCTGTCGCGACCCCAGATTAATAAAGGGACTAAGCCGAAAAAAAAAATGAATGAATGAATGAATGTTTGACATAATCTCAACTGAAAAATGACAAGAGTGCAGGATAGAGTAGCTCCTCCCCTTTAAAAAAAATGCCAATAGCGTTTATTTAATCACAGCTCTGCCACTGAGAGTGGGCTCAAAGAATGAGCTCAAGCGCATCAAATGAAAAGCAAATGTGAAGCATCTTAAAGATTGTGGGACATAACAGATACTTGAGAGCATTTGATTGGTCAAGATTTGATGAGAAACTAAAGTATGAGATGACGTGGAAAAAAAACATTGATTCATTTAGATGGAAGTGACACACTACAAGCTTTACATGTTTATATTGGTTTTATATCTCCTAAATGCAAATTTATTTGTCATTGTTTTGTACCACACTAGCTTATAGATATCCTTGAAGACTGACATACTGATACTAACATCTATTATTATCTATTAAACACGTTATATTAATTTCACTAGACTTTTAATGTTAAGTTACATCTCAATGTGGAACTTGTTTCTACTAACAAATATGATAAAAGTATACATTTATGGTCAATTCTGAATTGATGGTTATTTTTATTAAGAGATAACTCACCCAACATAATCTATTTATTTAATTTTTAAGTAAATTGTATTTACAACACTAATAAACATTAATTATTTGCTATATTTGGCCAGCCATATGCAGCCTGCACATTTGTTTGTGTGTGTGTTTGTTTGTTGGTTGGTTTGCAGGTGCCAAAATAACACTAGTAGGCAGAGCACAGTAGGGGGTTTGTGGTATCACTGTGCACACTTTCATTAATTAGAAACCACATTTCATAACCAAGTTATTACAACCCCATCCCCCATTCCCTTCCCTCCTGGCGCTGAATTCAAGAGGGGTTTATCGTGCCTTCACTCATTGCATAACCAAATACATTACATAAAGTATTTCTGCAATAATCCTAGTTGCATTATCATGGTTACAGCTGACTAAAAGAAGTCCTGGTGGTGTTTCAGACATTGAAAAATGATTATGTATGCAATTATTAACAAAGTTAGGATCTGAAATCTTAAATAACTCAGTTTATTAACAGTTTACAATAATTACTGATATAAAATTGAATAAGAGCCCATTCTTGGCCCCAAACCCTACAGAGGGTGTCAGTTTCCAAACTTCATTTGATAAGTCAAATCTCACTGAACACTTGCTGGCAGATCAGTGTGTGTGTCTTGATGATTCACCATCTTTATGGATTTCAAAGCTGCTGAGCTACACCAGTCCAGCTTAGAGGCTCAGAGAGAGAGAGAAATCATAACTCACACACAAGCAAATGATGACACGGCTTTAGTATATCATGTTAATGTCTGCGAATCTGTCTTACAAGTGCAGAACAAATCATGGAAGTGATTACTTGTGTTCTGCTGGCGCTACACATTTCAGGCTCCAACAGAAATCACTCAAATTAATGACATAAGAGAACTTGGAATGAATGGCAGTCATGTTGTGAATTTGTGACGGGCGGATAAATTATACCAAAACAACATGAAATTTAAGCCAAGCGTACCGTAAGCAATAATATACAAGAAAACAGCAAGAGTGATATTACTTTTAAATAACTGTTCTACAATAATTAACATTTATTATTGACATTTTTAGGGTTGATAACAAATTGCATCCAAATTTAAACAAATTAATTTAAAAACCAATTTTAAACAACTGTGTGAAGTTTCAGTTACTTTCATATACTGTCGTTTATATCATTTCCAATTAAATGTTATATTTATTTACTATTTTAAATATAATATCCAATTAAAATATAACAATGTGTACTATAACCAAGCAAAAACACATTTCCTTTACAAATACATTTTTATTTATTCCCAAACAAATTCCAATTGTAAGTTAAATGTATATATAATGCATCATGTCATTGTGAAAATATATTAATTATTATTAATTCTTAAGTATCATAAAGAAAATTACGGTCATGCCATGAAAATGCCAAATTATTGAAGTTTTAAATTGCTAAATTACTGAAGTTTTTAAATTGAAAATTGCTAAAACACTATAACCAGCCTTTTGAACTAAAATTTCAATATTTAAAAAAGCCCTCTCATTTCCCTAAACTATAAACACTATTCCCTGGTTTGACATATGAGTTACATATGGTGAACTTTTACTGCAAAACCCTATACACAAATGCCTACATTTTTCAGTGCTTACACCATTTGATCATTTAGAAAGCACTAGCATTCAATAATGGTAACTCAAGTCAGTACAGCTTGAGCTCAGTTATCACACAATTAACCAAGTGGAAACACTACAGCTGCGTCCGAAATCGCCAAGTACTCAGTAGGTACTGCATTTGAATTTGAATTTACTACTCGACCGTTAGAAAAGTACGTTCTATGCAGTATGAATGTGAGTAGTATCTCGGACTCGGACGTACTACATTCTCCATTTTGTCATGATCACGTGACCTACAGTTGCGCTGCTTCACTCCCATTCATTAATTCTCTCACGGTGCATCATGGGATAGCATAGCGTGCATCGGATGCGCACTTCAGTATATCGCCTGAAATGGTAGGTCATTCAGGTACTTCTCACATACTGTTTTTCGAATACTATGAATTTGAACATACTACTCAGCTCGCATACTGTTTTTTTATTACACAACAATCAGAAACTTCCATGGATAGATTCAGGTTTGAAACAAAGGATGCAGAGAGTTGTAAGGGAAGAGGCCAAGGACACCAGAGTCGAAGAAGAAGAAGAAGAAGAAGAAGAAGAAGAAGAAGAAGAAGAAGA
>CAIGQW010054506.1:7158090-7170555 GCA_903798125.1 Danio choprae
AAGAAGAAGAAGAAGAAGAAGAAGAAGAAGAAGAAGAAGAAGAAGAATGATGGTCATTGATGGTCTAAGAGAGAATACGTTCCAGCTGGACTACAGGGAACCAGCACAGCCAGAGCACTCACTACATTGTTGTTTGGGATAACTTCAGCTTCCATCGCCCTGCTCTGGTTCGTGACTGGTTTACCAATAACCAGCATCTTGCTGCCTGTATACTCTCCTTTTCTAAACCCGATAGAGGAGTTTGTTTTTTGACATTGTGGTGGAAAGAGTATGACAGAACTTTATGTCCATATTCAACTCCTTCAGGCCATGGAAGAAGCCTGCCTAAACAAATCAGCAAGAGGATTTTACCCCCCGTTGCCAGGCTAGGGCCAATATAGCCTGTGATGTGGATGAGATTCACTGGCCTGACCCAGACCAAAGACAGGATGCTGAGATGGAATAATTTGTGTGTGTGTTGTATTGTATAGTACATGAATAAAAATGTGCCAGAGTATATACACTGGTTGCGTCTTTTTGTGTTCATCATATGATAAGGTTTTTGAGGGGAAGAATCACAAGCAACATAACTTGCCAGTTTTGGAAATATTTTTGTTTAAATTTATTGCACCAGTGTGACTATGTTGTAGTTTGTGTTGTAGTGTGTAAGTTAGTTTTTTTTTCAGCAAGAGTGAATGGTTTAGAGTGCAAAGCTTAATTTTGACCTGAAAATAGATTGCTTGTGTAATGGGGTGAGACGTTATGGATTTGTGTTTACTGTTTTGAAAATATGAGGCATAGTTTTAAGAAATGTGTTTAAGCAATTGAGAAAAACTGTAATAATAATAATAATAATAATAATAATAATAATAATAATAATAATAATATTAATAATAATAATAATAATAATAATAATAATAATAGGGCCTCACAGTGGCGCAGTGGGTAGCACGTTCGCCTTACAGCAAGAAGGTCGCTGGTTCGAGCCTTGGCTGGGTCAGTTGGCGTTTCTGTGTGGAGTTTGCATGTTCTCCCTGTGTTGGCGTGGGTTTCCTCCGGGTGCTCCGGTTTCCCCCACAAGTCCAAAGACATGCGGTACAGGTGAATTGGTTCTGATAAAGTTATTTTGATGTATGAGAATGGGTGTGTATGGATGTTTCCCAGAGATGGGTTGCAGCTGGAAGGGCATCCGCTGCGTAAAACATATGCTGGATAAGTTGGCGGTTCATTCCGCTGTGGCGACCCCAGATTAATAAAGGGACTAAGCCGAAATGAAAATGAATGAATGAATGAATAATAATAATAATAATAATAATAATAATAATAATAATTAATGCCAAACGTGTAGATAACAATAATAATTAATAATATAAACAATGATTAATGCCAAACGTGTTGATAATAATAATAATTATTATTATTATTATTAGTAGTAGTAGTATAGTAGTAGTAGTAGTAGTAGTAGTAGTAGTAGTAGTAGTAGTAGTAGTATTACTATTATTTAAAAAAATGAATAATGCCAAAGGTGTACAAATATTAGTGCATGACATGCATAACAAGTATAAAGTGTCAGTCTTGGGCCTGAAACATGAAAAACCTCTCCTCACTAGATGGATGGATGGATGGATGGATAAAATAATTGATGGGTAGACGGATGGCAGTTGAGGTTTACTTGACAGAGAAGATTCTGCACAACACTGCATGACAGAACCTAAGAGCGATGGAAGCTGTTGAAGGTGTAATTGAAGTGTCCGGGCCTCTTGACTTCCTGGATCGCCTCACTATGATGTGAATGAAAGCGCTGTGAGGAAACACACCTGCCAGGATCAACACACTCACTGAGCTGCCACTGTCTGACAGACATCTTGCACATAACCAGGTATCTAGATGATACATAGCTAGATGTAGTCAAGTCCAGATTTCCTGGAGATGTAATGGAAATTAATATCTATTATTCATTCATTCATTTTCATTTTGGCTTAGTCCCTTTATTTATCTGGAGTCGCCACAGCGGAATGAACCGCCAACTTATCCAGCATATGTTTTACGCAGCTGATGCCCTTCCAGCTGCAACCCATCTCTGGGAAACATCCATACACACCCATTCACACTCATACACTACGGACAATTTAGCTTACCCAATTCACCTGTACCGCATGTCTTTGGACTTGTGGGGGAAACCGGAGCACCCGGAGGAAACCCACACCAACACGGGGAGAACATGCAAACTCTACACAGAAACGCCAACTGACCCAGCTGAGGCTCGAACCAGCGACCTTCTTGCTGTGAGGCGAACGTGCTATCCACTGCGCCACCGTGAGGCACTAATATAATTAAATTTTTTTAATTAAAGGTTTTGTTTTTAACTCATTCCGTTTATGTACTCGCATACTATCGATATGACTGCACTGACTGTAGAGGTTGTATCACAGCTGAATCCTATTCTGCATTCATGTTGTTTTTATTATTTGTTTATTTATGATTGTTATGTTTTTGTTATTATGATCGTTCTGCTGGACAATAAGTGTAAGGCTATTTCATCAAAATAAAGTAGTTGAACTTAAACTTTTCTTTGCAACGTTTAGTAATTCTTTAAAAGTCTTTTTCATGCAATATTATAATTTCAAGTCAAGTTCCATTTATTCATTCATTCATTTTCTTTTCGGCTTAGTCCCTTTATTAATCTGGGGTCGCCACAGCGGAATGAACCGCACTGGGAAACATCCATACACACTCATTCACCCACATACACTATGGACAATTTAGTTTTACCCAATTCACCTTTACCACATGTCTTTGGACTTGTGGGGGAAACCGGAGCACCCGGAGGAAACCCACGCGAACACGGGGAGAACATGCAAACTCCTCACAGAAATGCCAACTGATCCAGCCGGTGCTTGAACCAGCAACCTTCTTGCTGTGAGGCGATTGTGCTACCCACTGCGCCACCGTGCTGTCAAGTACTATTTATTTTATAGAAATCTTTTGTTTGAATTTAAATTTAGTATCTCTTTTTCACTGAATCTTTATATTTTATTTCAGCTTTAATTAAATGAACACAATGTTTTTTAATAGTTCGTTTTTTGTATTTTCAACAATAAATGTTTACTCTTCCATGATAAATATTTTGTATTGCATAATTGAAACTTAGTTTTGCTGGGCATCAAATGAAAAATGGTTAGGTTCACTGTAAAACATGCGAAATGTTAAACTTACTTTAATAAGTTAATCAGGTTTTAACCAAGTTACACAAAGCTTAACTTAATATGTATAGTTAGTTTGACTGATGCAAGTTTAGATGATTAGAAAAAGTATCGTTAAAAATTAAATTACAATATTGATTTATTGTACCTGTTCTGACATCACAGTGAAATATGAAACCTTTTTTTAAGTAATTTAATATTGTACAACAATGTACTTCAAACAAAGGGTTTTATTCTAGCTTTTTTGAAAGATTTTGCATACACATAATAACATCTATAAGCTTGGCTAACACAGATCAACAACAATGAAACAAAATGAATAGAAATGCTGTATATTGCAAGCCGGGAACACATAATGGATGTGCTTGTTGTCAAAAATCAAAAAAACTATGTCATTATGTCCAAAAAATAATGATAACTTGCCATTTGAAATACTTTTAAAAGTTCAAATTGCACACAAAAAATAACGTAATGTCAATGAATGTTCAAAATGCAACGAGCAAAAGTTATGATATTTCCAAATAAAAGCATACAAATAATACAAAATGAAAATTAATGATTAAAATCTACACTAACCTAATTTTAAGATCTGTACACTAACATTATAATAAGACTTTCATTTTTTCAAAACCACACAAAACCTTAATAAACAGAAAGATTATACAGCTACAAATGATGTAGATGTACACTGTAAAAATATTGCTGTAAAAATTACAGCATTACTGACAATTTTGGTTGCCAATAATACTGTCAAATTTACAAGCACACTGTAAATTAACAATTACAACTGTACTTCTAGTTCATTCATTTATTTTCTTTTCGGCTTAGTCCCTTTATTAATATGGGGTCGCCACAGTGGAATGAACCGCCAACTTATCCAGCATATGTTTTACGCAGCGGATGCCCTTCCAGCTGCAACCCATCTCTGGGAAACATCCACACACACTCATTCACACTCATACACTACAGACAATTTAGCCTACCCAATTCACCTGTACCGCATATCTTTGGACTTGTGGGGGAAACCGGAGCACCTGGAGAAAACCCACGCCAACACGGGGACAACATGCAAACTCCACACAGAAATGCCAGCTGACCAGCCGAGGCTCGAACCAGCGACCTTCTTGCTGTGAGGCAATCGTGCTACTCATTGCGCCACCGTGCAGCCCTGTACTCTAGTTTTACTTTTAATTTACAGTGTGCTTGTCACTGTAAATTAATAATTACAATTGTATAATACTTATAATTATACAATTGTAACTGTTAATTTACTGTGCACTTTTAAATGTTACAATATTACTGGCAACCAAAATTGGCAGTAATACTGTACAATTTACAGCATTTTTTACAGTGAAGTAGGCCAATGCAGTAGCAATTTCGGTTACACAGAACAGTGCAGCACACAGATCCACACAGCTTGACTTTGACGTCATGACGAAAGCAAGTTTAATATCTTCATCACAGTTTGTGTGTGTGTGTGTGTGTGTGTGTGTGTGTGTGTGTGTGTGTGTGTGTGTGTGTGTGTATGATGTGATAGAACTGCTAAGAAAGCCGTAATGACAACCACAATCTAATTGGAAAGGCAGAATGTGAGTACCAAGAATTAGAAATTACATGGAAACCTAACGGACACATTGCAACAATCCCACACTCTACTGCGGCACTCAGTTACAGTGCAAATCCACAGATTAGAGCTGATGCCATAATCTGCCAGGGAATATCCTGTGATCGTGCAACTCGCCCTCCATCCACACAGGGTTTCCACATGGACCATAATGCTTTCTCTTACAATCTCAAAGAGAGAGAAAGAGTAACAGCCTAAAGTGTGCTAATAGTTCTTATTCTCACTAGGGGGCGTCTCTTTTGTGCAGAAGCTCTTAGTTCGAGCAAATTAAACAGGTCATGCTATATTGAATGGACGTTGTTTTCTTTAATTATTCATTATTGTTTACTTTATTGGTCATTAATTTAGCTTATAGTCAATAAAGTAATTTATTTCCTTTTAATGAGTTTAATTTAGTCAATAATAGTATTTGTTTTTAGTTCATACAAAGTAAACGCTCAATCTCAAGTGTGGAGTTGTACTTTGTGATTAGAGAGCATTAGCAAAGTTGTGTTCTGAACAGAACCTGAAGCAACAGACATCCTTGATAGAAATACTTTGATCTTTTTGTAACAAATTTACAAAAATATAATAATATTACTATTACTACTAATAATATCAGTGGGACCCCACTAAGTTCATAACATATCATTAAAATGTAACATTACAAAACTAAGATGATTAACATAAAACCTGAAACATACCTTGATATACAGCATCAGTCCAAAACTAAATTTAAAAAAACACCTTATCTTGCAGTCTTTGATTTTAACTGCTAATTTTAATCTGTCTGTCTGATTTTATTTATTTAATTAATTATGATTTATGTAAAAAAATATATATATATATTTGATGCTTGTTCGAACGACTTCGATTATTAAGTTATTTTTGGGACAACCTAATTGTTTTATGTTGAATCCAATTCAATTTGTTAGTGTAACGCCATTGGTGGCGGATGGTGACAGAACGAGACGGAGAAGGAAATATATAACAAAACGGGTTTATTGAACACTTACGGGTAACAGATATGGGACAGGACGACACAGGACGAGACCCACACGATTCAAGATACCGGACAACAATGGACACAGACGAAAGGGTATATATGGAAGAGGGAATGATTACACTGATGACACAGACGGGATGAACACAGGTGGAACAGATGAACAATGACGGTGGCGGGAGAAGGACAAAAAGGAATCACATGACAACAACAAATGATGACGCGGACGAACACTGACAGTTAGATGTTGTAGAAAATTACGTTGTAAAATTTTACTTAATTGATTTGTGCTGGGACAACAATTGTGTGGAACCCTGCAATTTTTTTAACAGTGAAGATTACATTTATTTAATCAAACACAGTAAAATTGTGTAAAATTGCAGTAAAAATATATATATATTTTCTATTTTAAAATATTTTATTTACAATTTTATATTATCAATCTCTTCAGTGTTGTTTTGTTGAAACATTAAACATAACATTATTTAGCAGAAATATAAACCTCTTTTAACATAATCTACTCAATTTTCTATTTATTATATCTTAATGACAAAAATGAAAAATATCCAAACTGAAAGGATTTCATAAAAAGTCTTAGTATAATGAGCGCAGACACTTTAATCCATACAATGCAAAAAAGCTTGAGGAGAAATAGAGAGAGAATATTTCACATGTTCAGACAATCAGATGTGAAATTGCAGCAAGTTAGCTAGCATGAGACCTGACTTAAGGTCTAAAAAATTCTTAAATTAAGTCTTTTCATCCATGTGCTTAACAAAGAAAGAATCTTTATCCAAAGAAAACAATAGAATCTTTATTCACTTGCCAACATGTCTTGTGAAATTGATTTCCTTATTTGTATTTACTCTGGTTATTATTGGGTGGGAAATGCATTATAGTTCTTTAAAGATATTTGTTTTCCAAAAATCACTTTACTAATCATGTTTTCATATACGCTGCCTTAAGAACGATGAACAAGCTTGACTTGGTGTACAAACCACAGGCTTATATATACACAACATCCCGTGAGACAGAATGTAATGGCTCACGTCTGTGTTAAAGACCTGTCAACACCTTTACTCACTGATATAACTGAAGACAATGACACTCGAGGGATCCCCTCAGTATCTACCTGCTAGCGAATTTAACATTATAAGAAAGACAGCAAATGATTATCTTACCTGTTTGTGACAGTGGATGTGCGACAGTCATTCATATGGATTCAATCCAGGCAAGCAGAGAAAGAAAAAAGGAATAAAACATCATTATATATTATCAGTGAAATAATTTAGTCACATAATAATGTTGTGAACATGCAGCCCAACAGATTACTTTCTCCAAGTATAATTATAATATTTTAATACTTTAATAATTATTATTTTTGTATTAAAGAGGTCATATTATGCTATTTCAATGTCCATTATTTGATTAAAATGGTCATTATTATGTATTTTGTTGGTTATTAATTTAGCTTACAGTCATTTTGCGTATGATAGATCAGTACCAATTTTGTGAACACAACTTGACCAAACAATTTAGAGTAGTAAGACTTTTTTTACTCCCTTAAAACACACAGCATACCCAAGACATGGCAACAACAAAAAAACTCTGCGTCCAAAAGCCTTAAAATGCTGCCTTCGAAGGTGGGAAATACTTATTCACTTCCTGCCTCTGGAGAAACCTTCTTCTGATTGAGTTTTGAAGGCACCATGAAAAATTAAAAAATTAAAATTATATCATCAGAAAGCACCGCTTAGGCGTATTTTTTTGTGTAAATGTAAATTTTTAATCAATGTTTTCCACTTTTGATGGCTTTTCTACCTAGAAGATAGCATTGTACATGATTAAATCATTGCGCATCAACAGTCAATGTCTGGTATAGGGCAGAGAGGCTTGTAACTAAGCTTGTTAAAATGACACTGCAATATTAATTTTTTCTGTGATATATATTGCAATATGAAATATACTTCACCAAAAGGATTGACTAACTATTTGTGGTAAATTTATAAGCGATTGCATCTGCATAAATTATTATAAACAACTTAAAATTAAATTGAAACTTTTTTTTGTACTTCTATTGGACAAAAAGGAAGATATGCCGAAGAATGTTGGGAGGAAAAACAGTCACTGACTTTAGTATTTTGTATAATGGCTTCCGCTGCATGAAAAACATATGCCAGAGTAATCGGTGGTTCATTCTGCTGTGGTGACCACTCATAAATCAGGGACTAAGCTGGAGGATGAGTTAGTGAGTAATGGCTGCTTTTACTAACATTCCTCAGAATATCTTGTTTTGTGGTTAAAAAAAAAGAAAGTGTGAGCAAAAAAAAAACTGTCTATTTAATGTCACATACACAATCAATTAGCATCTCATACATGGCACAACTTCACACATGATTTTATTCACACATCTACTGCCAACGTAATAAAGATTTAATTTCACTATGTTTTCATTACCTACTTGGCTGATTATGTCTTGGCCGATACAGTCTTGCCATTGAGATAAACATATTTTAAACAACACATAGCATAAATACTACTAACCAGCTGTTCATTATTATTGTGATGCATTGAGCTCTTCTCTCGTAAGTTCTTCTGAGTCAATTACATTATGCAAGTGTATAAAAAAATAACTTGTTTAGCTGCATTCACTGATTTTATTCATTTTAAAGACGTAAACCCTGGTAATTAAGTTCAAAGATATTCATTTGTGGTTGTCTTTTCTGCCACTTCATCAATTCCTATTTCAAAAATTCAACCAATCAATCAATCAATCAATCAATCAATCAACCGAACAATTTTTGCAAATCAACATTTGTCATTTAACCATCCAACAATTATTTAACCAACCATTTAACCAGCCAATCAAAAAAAATGCTGGGTTCTAAGCAATTCCTTTATGTTGTTCCAACACAAATTGATTATTTAAAGTGGATTCAACATAAACAATTAGGTTGTCCCAAAAACAACTTAAGATTTGTGTTGTTTCAACACACTTTTAAATAAGTAGTTTGAACAAGCAGCAAAAGCCATTATTTGAGCGCAGATGAGCAACCAATCATTTTACACCTCAACCAATCATCCTGGCTCAGATTTGTCCTCAGAACTTCAAATAGCTGGGTATGTTTCAGCATTGCCATTATATCTTCAATACACTTTCTTTTCAACGTGTCACATGATAAAAGGGATATTTTGGACCAGTGTAATACATAAAGATAATACCATTCATAATCATCTTAGCACATTACTGTCATAAAGAGCCCCATTCTCTCTCTCTCTCTCTCTCTCTCTCTCTCTCTCTCTCTCTCTCTCTCTCTCTTTCTCTCTCTCTCTCTCTCTCTCTCTCTCTCTCTCTCTCTCTCTCTCTCTCCTCTAAAGGTAAAATGGAAGGGCCGAGAAGGCAAGCTTTGTGTGCAGCCTCACAGCGGAGCATGTGAGGAGCAGCAGAGAGTGTGATTACTGTAAATGGGACACGCTGACATCAGGTTGAAAGAGGCAGAAGAGCAGCACTCAAACAGTTTGAGCTCCTCTGCCACGGTCCACTCCAGCAGAGAGGCTTTAAATGAGGATTCATCCACAGCAGAACCACGCAGAGACAACATGATAGATGGATGTTACGTCTTTAATTGGAGTTCTGCGTTAATGTTTGAAAAGAAGCAAATTCAGCCAATTTTGTCTTTCCTTTTGAAATGAGATTCAGCCATTTCTTCTTGTTTGTCCTACTGTGTTTAGAAAATTGGAATGAATGAATGACTGCATTTTGTGTGCACTAATGTAACTTAACAGGTCTTTTTTATGCAAATCAAAGAACAATATACAGTTACACAATAATGATAGAGGTTTCTTCTGTGCATGACTGCAATCATAACACCTGCAAATGTATTGTGAAAGGGCACAAAAATGTGTGCCAGCAAATCACTGATCTGTACTAATGCAGATCACCCCACACACACATACAAGCTCAAATAACTCATGCTTTATCAAGCTAAAAATGTATCATTAGCTACAGACAAAAGCCACAATCGTGTGGCGAGAACCGTTTTCCAGTTTCCAAATGTGCTAGTCATAACAGTTCATTTCGGGCAGCTTTGATGTTATTCATGGGCACCTATTTAAGTGCTACAAATATACTATAATGACAATGACACTTTTGTAGACATTAGGTTTCTACAATCAATAGTATTTCATTTTAATTCATTTTATTATTTTAATAGGGTTACAACGGAATCAGTTCAAAAGTATTATTTATTCATTCTACCTAATTATATTATATATAATACTAATATGTAATACTATTGGAAATATATATTTCCCTGCAAAATTGTAAAATTATTAGTTTTGTAGGGCCTCACGGTGGCGCAGTGGGTAGCATGTTCGCCTCACAGCAAGAAGGTCGCTGGTTCGAGCCTCGGCTGGGTCAGTTGGCGTTTCTGTGTGGAGTTTGCATGTTCTCCCCGTGTTGGCGTGGGTTTCCTCCGGGTGCTCCGGTTTCCCCCACAAGTCCAAAGACATGCGGTATAGGTGAATTGGGTAAGCTAAATTGTCCGTAGTGTATGTGTGTGAATGAGAGTGTGTGGATGTTTCCCAGTGATGGGTTGCAGCTGGAAGGGCATCCGCTGCGTAAAACATATGCTGGATAAGTTGGCGGTTCATTCTGCTGTGGCGACCCCAGATTAATAAAGGTATTAGGCCGAAATGAAAATGAATGAATGAATATTAGTTTTGTAAATAGGTTGAATGTTTTCAATTGATGTTACTGGCCACAGTAAGACCTATGGATCATAGCAAATACACTATGCAGTCACATTTTCTTTCACTGTTTTTTTGAACAGTTTTCAAATACTGTCCTAATAAAAATAGCTTTGGTAGAAAATAGCTTTGTCAGAACATACAGTACATTAAATCAATTTGGTTAGTCTGAGAAAGCTCCTTAGATACTGTCAAACATACCACTAGCACTTGATTTACCAGTAAATTAACCATGCTAAAACATTTAAGAAAATATGGTGACATTTATATAAAGGTTTTAATGGATTGGATACATGAAAGATATTTAAAGGATTTGCTCCAAAAAGCTATTTTCCCAATCCTTTCTTAAATCCCCACAAAGCAAATACGCAAGCACAATTAATTAGTTAATAAAAAAATTATAATAAATAAGTTTCTACAAACAAGATGCTTACATGAACCATACTTCAACATAAATTTAACAAAATAAAATTGGATCTATAGAGTATACCTTGTTACTTTTACTCGTATCGCAAATCATTTGGAATTATCATTAACAGTACTAAAATTGCTTGATGTGAAATAAAAGAAAGTTTCAATAAAAATGCAAACATATTTATAATTTAATTTAAAAGTTACTTCGTTTTTACTGAGCTTCAGAAGACTCGGAATATATTAGGGAATATTTATCTCTAATATAACTATCTCTCAGGTGTTTCACTGAAGAAACTTATGAAAATTATGGAGTCAAATAAATTATTCATCTTAAATGTACAATTTGAAATCTAAGCAATATCTGGAACCTGCTTAAATATCTGTCCCTTGTTGGGAATTACTGATCAAAAGCTTACTTTTTTAGTCTATCCTGGGAGTCTGGAAGTTTTTTGGACCATCTGGGCTGTTAAACCAGGGCTGATGTTTCGCAGCAGTAAATGACTAAGACTGATCATACAAAAAACTTGGGCTCTAAATCAGGCTATTTGCCTCCCCGTGAACACAGCTCTCCCCAACTTTCCCATGATGGATGAGAGTTAGATCTGAATGGGCAGATGTGTATGTAATTGCTCTCTGTGACAGGACAGCTGTCCTTATTATTACAGAGTCAAACGCTTTGCTTTCATCGCTTTAACCTTCAGGCCTGGAGGAAAATTTTAAAAGAAGCCTAACTGTAAAGCAGCTTTTTATGAATATTTTCATTACATATTGAGCACTTTTATGGTTAGATTAATGTTTAGATTATGTTTAGATTAATACATTGGGTGTTCAGGGTTATACATATTAAACTAACATTCCTCTCATAAACTGACAAAAAAATTGTTTAGGCAAATCTAGACACACTTCCCAGGCATAACAAAAATCAGCAAATAATTTTCATCAGTGTGTTAATGTAATTCATTAATACAGATGGGATGCTATTTTGACTCTATAGTGCCAAATTTTGAATTAAAGACAAACGAAACAATGGTTACAGGTGAAAAGGGTGGTTAAATGCATAAACTACAAAGTCAGGAAGGAAATATAATGCTGTGGTCCCCACGAATGAGCTATGAACTCCATTAGTCCCTGAAATTTCAAAGTCTGGGATTCATGTTTTGGACAAATTGATTAAAATAATATATCCCTGTGTTACTATAATACACATAATTATTTAATTTGGCCATAAATTAGACAGCAGTCATGAGAGAAAGGCCATTCAACTGCATGAATTTATGTATATTTTATGAAAATAATGGGATGAACTATTTAAATTGCCTGTCAACCCTCTAAATTATACCCAAGGCTGACAGCCTCATGACAGCCGCAAGTCTCGCAAAGATTATACAAGATGAAATAATCATGGGGAAAATCCTGATGAGTGAGAGAGTGTGTACGTGTGCGTGCGTGCGTGCGTGCGTACGCGCATGTGTGTGTGTGTGTGTGTGTGTGTGTGTGTGTGTGTGTGTGTGTGT
>CAIGQW010054506.1:7170565-7195056 GCA_903798125.1 Danio choprae
TGTGTGTGTGTGTGTGTGTGTGTGTGTGTGTGTGTGTGTGTGTGTGTTCGATCTCATCTCATGTTCAACACACAATTCAGATATGACGCTCTGCACAAAGTAATTGGTGTTGTCACACAGTGTTTACACTTCCTAATGAATGAAAGTGTGAATTATGCTGATGCATGGAAGTTAGCCAATCATAACAGAGCTCATTTATATGTAGAAATTTTAAAAGACAAACTAGTATGTTTAAAATATAAAATAAGATCTATTTTTCATATGTATGATTTGCCACTGCATATTATTTCGAGGATAAGAATCATGTTTTCTGCAATTTATTTATTTGTTAATTTATTAAAATATTTTATTTTAATTTATTTAAATGTATTCCATCCATCTATCTATCCATCCATTACAAGCATTGCAATGCAGATAATGTTCTGAATTCAGTAAATGTGCCAAAGTGACCTTTTTCGGGTTTAAAGCTTAACAGTGTGTGTTAGGAAAAGCAGGAAAAGGGTATTGGGAAAACAAATAACTGTACAGTATTATTTGAATGTTGTAACGCATAGCTATGTCAAATAAAACCAAAAATGTGGTTTGTTGCTTTACATGCTGGTGAGACAATGTCTTTCCGTCTAAGTGGGAATTTTGCTTAGAAAAGAAAATAAACCAGAAATCATGCCAGTAACCAAATAACTATAGGGTTTAAGTGTGCCACTACTACGGTACCTTAAAGGGGACCTATTATGCAAAAATCACTTTTATAAGGAGTTTAAACACAGTTGTGTGGCAACTGTTGAAATATACATTTATATAATCTAGTTCCAAATTAACAATAATATATAACTGAAAGGTTATATTCTTTGGGTTGTAATTACATCGTATAATTCAAAACTATAGCAGCCCAAGTGACAGACACATTAAACCTATTGCCTTCCTGAGCACTGGCTGAGCCAAAGTGATGTAAATGCTATGAGCAGGGTCTCAACAACTATGCCTTTGTCTTTGTGGATTTATTCAGGCCAAAAATAAACTCCTTTTTTGATAAACTTGTGTGGTCAGTGGCTGGGCAGGTTCCTTCGCCTATCTACGCCATTTGCATGCTTTGTTTAGCCATCTCCATCATTAGCCACTGCCCCCACCTAAAAACATATAATAGACAGGACAGCTCCGTCTCAAATCAGACTCATTTTAGAATAGTTTCAGACTAGTGCTAGACTTGTGCTAGGCTTGTGCTAGACTTGCAGACTCATTTAGACCTGTAAGACTTCTTGAAGATTCTGTTTGACTGCAGAACAACTAACACGTCTCAATAAAGAATTCTGCTTGAAACGAGTCTCCTGGACAATAGTGTGCAAAAATAGCCAGCATCTACTGGTAAAAAATTTATTAATTACACACTTTGATTGACATTCTCCCTTTGTATGTCATCAGAGGGTGAAAGTCCTGCCCATTAGTGATTATCTCTACCTCATTACCATAGATTCTCCTGAGTGAAAAGCAGGCGTCCATCATTAGAGAATGCACAAATGAACATTGTAATCTCCATAGACTACATAAACTTTCAGTTGTTCACAGAGGTGACGTTAGTCCTGTTTTAAGTCTGCCACTATGCTGACACATAGACATTTGTATCTCCGCTCTCTTTTGAAAAGAGTGCTGGGAGCACAATCTCATTTGAATTTAAAGCGACAGTCATTAAAATGGTACAATTTAGGTCAACGCCTAAAAGGGACAGTATAAAAGAGTTCTAAACAATTATTTGTGGGGTATTTTGAGCTGAGACTTCACATACACACTCTAAGAACAGAGACTTATTTTACATCTTGTAAAAAGGGGCATAATACGTTCCCTTTAAGGCTCAACACAATCAGATATAAACATCTGCGTTAGCATTCAGAAGGAGTCCCTGGTCTACCTGGTGATCGGGACAAGATGCAATTTGTCTTCCAAATGAGTCCCATCTGATAAAAAAGGTCCAATAGCACTGTCAGACGAAAGAAAACACAACTATCTGATTAAAGCCATTCACCTACTTTCATTTAATTAAAAAAAGGACTTTTGGCAGGATGAATGCGCGATTCCTGTTGGTTTTGTTTTAGTGCCAGGTCAGATATGAAATATAGGTTTAGAGGTAATAAAGCTCACTGACATTTTCCTTTTATTACAATAGGATGGTATGTAGAATGTTTTACTATGAAGTTAATTTGTCCATGAGATCATCCATCAGCTTCGATCACTCAGGTTTCAGAAGCATCAAATGGGCAAGATTATATGCTATGACAGCTTCTCTGATGACCTCAACAAAGTAACACCCTTGCATACTTGCGTACTTCACACAAGAAGTGAGAAGTCATCTCTGACACATGATGTTGACCGAGCTACGCGCTTTCACTGCAGAAAAAAATGGTATAGGTAATGATAATGACTAGGATACTGGTCTGAAATTTTATATAGTTTTTATTTTGCACTTGTGAAGGGAACAGTGGAATACACATTCCTACTGTGTGTAAGGGGCACAAAACAGGGCACAAAAAAAATTACTTTATTTAAAAATGACTTAATGAACATAACCAAATGTGTTTTAGAACAAATTTAAAATGCAATTATTTTTCAATGACCTGTATTTAAATCAGCATACAATTTTGCAGTTTCTATCTTTTCTTTCCTTGACATTCTATTAATATAAGTCGATAGAAATAGAATGCACACATAAAAAAATTAGATGATAGCTATTATTAAATCAAAGATATAAATGTCATTTTATTTAATCTCATTTTTGCACATTTGAGTTGGACTTAATTACAATTAATATTATGTCTTATAATATTGTCTACTAATATGCAGTATGTCTACTTTTATTTTTACTACTTTTGCTTAAAATAATCACTAATATATAATACTAATATTAATACTATTAAAGGGTTAGTTCACCCAAAATTAAAATAATACATGATTTACTTTTTCCAGTTCTCAAATAGTTATGTGTTGTTCTTCAACAGTCCAAAAGAAGTCCAAAAAAGCCTTACTTGTCTCCAGGGGGTGGAAAAAAGGTTTCCTACAGCAAATGGATGCGTTGTTCTAAGAAACATAAGCATATTTAAAACTTTATAAACAGTTTTGTGTAACTTCTGGCATTTATTGGTGCATTTACCATCACCAGCTGTGACAACTGTAGAGCTGGAAAAGCACAATATATTTGTTTTAAATAACTTTGACTGAATTGGACTGAAAGAATAAAACCATATACAAGTTTAGTGTGAAACAATCCTAGGCTAATTTACATTCTCAGGTAAACTAACCCTTTAATTCATTGCCCACGCATTTACTGTATAATCAAGCGACAGAAATGGCATGCTCCATACAGTCAAGAACGTCATCTATAATGTTCAGTATTTTACACAGACCGGTCATTTTTCCATCATAAAACTTCAAAGCATCGTCTTGAGGCTGGTTTTGATTTGGTATTCATGTTTTTTTTTAATCTTAAAAAAAAAGTATGAATCAAAAAATACATTATATGAATCACCAAGAACAATAGTTTCATCTTTACAGTTATACTGAGGAAAAAAGTCACTTACTGTACATCATGGATGGCTTAAGGGTAAGTAAATTAACAGCAAATTTGGTGAATTATCCCTTTTATTGTTAACTACTTTGGGTATCAATTTATGAAACCATAAACAACTTAACATTGAAATCTTTCATGTGTAAAATTCTTTTCCGCCATTCATTTTTTCATATACAGAAAAAAACTTGCTAGTAAACAATTGCTACCAAATAAGTAAGTAAACAAGAAAATAAATAAAAAGTGAATGAATAAATGAATAAAATAAAAATAAAATAAAATAAAATAGGGCCTCACGGTGCAGTGGATAGCACGTTCGCCTCACAGCAAGAAGGTCACTGGTTCGAGCCTCGGCTGGGTCAGTTGGCATTTCTGTGCTAAATTGTCCATAGTGTATGGGTGTGAATGGGTGTGTATGGATGTTTCCCAGAGATGGGTTGCAGCTGGAAGGGCATCCGCTGCGTAAAACATATGCTGGATAAGTTGGCGGTTCATTCCGCTGTGGCAACCCCAGATTAATAAAGGGACTAAGCCGAAATGAAAATGAATGAATGAATGAATAAAATAAAATACTCAAATAAACACAAACAGAAGCCCAAATATGAACATACATTTACAAAGAACCAAAAACAGACATGGGCCTATACACAAGAAATACTGCATTTTCCCCACACACAGAGAAGGTGTCTCTAACACGCATGACTAGATAATCAGAGCATCACAGCAAACCACAAGAATTAATTGCAGGTGCATAGAATCTGACACTATCAATTCCCCTCCATTCCCGACCTGATGGCACACTGCGTGTACCGTAACACAAACCAGTGCTGCTGCTATCATACCAGTCAAAATGAATCAGTTCCAACCAGCAGAGATATTTCACAACTGAAAATATTTCACAACTGCAAATCCCAGTGCTCCAAAATCTGGAACTCTTCTTCGCTGATTAACTGCAGCAGTTGAGTGCCCCTTTTATAAGCAAAGGGATAAGAAATCAACGGCTTTTATACTTACTGGCTGATTTTAATTAAGCGCCATATTATTGACAAATTTGTCAGCATAAAAATGCTAGACAAAGACCAAAAAGCAGACAAATAATCACCAAAAAAAGCAAAAACTTGATGAAAATGAATGAAAGAGAAAGCACGAGAAGAAACTTAGAAGCTCTAAATCCCCTGATCTCTTTTTGGGGATGATTACAGCACAATACATCAACCAACCCTGCCAAAGAAAGGCACTTCCATGACCCAAATACAGCACTGCTAAGATCCGATTGGCTGGCAAAGTGCAGCTGAGGGGCGGAACTTTTTCCCACTCGCATCACCAACTTAATAATTTACCATTTTATGTAACTGATGAGGGATTCGGGCCTCATCATTTGCTTTAAGATCATTTCAACACTCTGCTTCCCAAAGCTCCTCAGAGGGACGAGGATAAAGGAGTCAAAATCGGAAAAGAAAGTCACTTCCAAAAGTTTTACCGTGACATACGAGATTTAAGCAAAGGAATATTTCCATTTAATCAAAGCAAAATAACACAGCACATGTCAAGATCTTCACGGGAGTAAGCAGAAAACCAAACACCGATGGAGAATCTTCATTGGCTTGAACTTGTAATTTTTCAGCTGATTTTTAAAGCTCTGCAAAACACTCCCTCAGCACTGCTACTAATGCAAACACAGCTAAACAACACAGTCAACAACAAAAATGCCTCAAGAAAAACTTTAGTAAACTGGTGCATGGGCTCTTGGAAAGAACTGGCTTTTTTATTACGGTGTCTAAGTAGAACATTATTAGAACATAAGGTTATTAAAAAAACTCAGTGTGAAGGTCTAGCTCTAAATAGAATTATCCATGGGGAGTATGCAGATAATACACAAAATATGGAGAAATGTTTAACAGGTAATATTTAACTAAAATTGTATTTTTATCAAACTACCCATATGATCTATTATTTATTACATTTTCTTTGTGAGGCCTAATTAAATGCTCCCACAGGCCCTTTGTGAGGAGAGAAATGAATAAATCCCTTTATGGAATAACAGTTTGATAAAAGTTTATGTATATTTTAACTTTCTTTCAATAATGATAAATAAGGGATATTTGACAGACATTAAAGCTGGCAGTACAGTAGGTGTACCTAATGCCCTTGAAACCTGTTTTGTTTTTTGTAGAAAAATGGTTCTGTAGTTTTAAGTCTAGTGTTTGAGAAAATATAAAGGGTCACTAAATTTATGAATTATTTTAATGCTTCTTTCTTACTGATTTTTTTACTGAACAGTACCATAATAATGGTGTTGGACAGCAAAAATGTAGAAAAACAACTCAATAATATGCAAATAGTGTGAGAGTGATGCATCTAGTTCCTATGTTTTTAGAAATATATGGATGCAAAAATTATACAAACAGTTATCATCCACTGATGTGTATGCATATTTAGTAATCATATTTAGTAAGCATTATTGTTGGTAATGTCTTTTTTCTCTCTTTATTATATCAGAGTATATGAAATGTATTTAGGTCATTGATTCATTCATTCATTTTCCTTCAGCTTAGTCCCTTATTTATCAGGGGTCACCACAGCGGAATGAACTGCCAACTATTCCAGCATATGTTTTACGCAGTGGATGCCAAAACCCAGTACTGACCCATACACTCTCTCATTCACACACACACAATTTAGTTCATCCAATTCACTTATACCTGTGGGGGAAATCAGAGCACCTGGAGGAAACCCACGCGAACATGGGGAGAACATGCAAACTCCACACAGAAATGCCAACTGGCCCAGCCGGGACTCGAACCAGCCACCTTCTTGCTGTGAAGCGACAGTGCTAACCACTGAGCCACCGTGCTGCCCTATTTAGGTCATTGTATGGAGCAATTACATTTTTATTGTATATTCAATAAATTAATAGTTTTATAATGGCTTACTTTTATAGTTTATATATTTAAAATTATTAAAATTATTCATAATATTACAATACTACAGATTAAAATGGGAAAAAGTGGCACAACACTAAAGGCCAAAACCATTATCCTTTAAAGAGATTTTTTTAGCATTTTTTCTGAAATGAGGGCATGCTTTAGGTTTTGAAACAACTATGGTACCATCTGTGTATCTGTACATTATGGATGTATTCATAACTTATATGTGAGTCACCATATACGTTATGAATACATCCAACTGCAGAGCGTCATGTTGAAGCTCAAAGTCATCTCTGTATCTCTCTGTTCTGCTGCACTGCTGGAGTCATCACTTCCTGTGAGTCACCAACTGAAAGAGAGTGATAAAGAGGCAGAGCGAGGGAGGGAAATAGAGGCCAGAAGGCACAGGATGGGGAAGAAACTTCTTGAGTTTTTCATTCATAAAACACTGCAGTGCAGCAGTGCACTCTTATGCTTGCGGGCTGGAGTGGCAGAATGCAAGTGAATGGGTGCAAAATTGATAGCATACAGCAGGCAAAAGAGTGTTAGAAGACAGCCAAATAAAACAGCCAGAGTATAAGGCTCTGTTCCAAACCCTACTAAACCACCAATCCAGGACACATTTTAAGGCACCACATACAACCAAGAGTTCTACAGTATGTAGCAAGATTGCGCTCTTTTGAAATGCACTGTACATAAAGTAGGGCTGGATGATTAATCAAATTGAAATCGCATATTGAGTTTGAGCAACCTGAGATTGTCATGCACATCTTCCCAAGCACGGTGTGATTTGTAGTAAATCTCCTCCAAAGGCCAGAAGGTGCTCTTGCAGATATCCATGTGCGAAAACACATGAAGAAACCCAGGAAATCCACTGGGGAAAATAACGGTTGCTGAATATTTAACTGCTTTCATTTATTCAGCGTGAATAATAAAGACACAAATTTGCAATCATCTCACAGGAGTTCATTCATACACTGGGCTGTAGTTTTGAGTTTGCGTTTGGAGTAAAAACGTTACTATATGTTGTGATTTCACGTGTAGCATTTATTACATCCGTAGTTCATTGAGAAGCAACACGAATAGCTGTCATTACCGCAGAACTATTATCCCAATATCATAAATCTTAAATAATAATTATAGTAAATTACAAATACTTGCATGCAGCTAAATCTATCCACCTTATTTTTCACTCTACATTTTTATTAAATGTATCAAGTCATGACAACATCTTTATTTACTTAATTTACATTTCATTTTAATTACTTTTTTTTTTAAGTTTGGGCGACATGGTGGCTCAGTGGTTAGCAGTCGACTTACAGAAAGAAGGTCGCTGGTTCGAGTCTCGGCTGGGTCAGTTGGCATTTCTGTGTGGAGTTTGCATGTTCTCCCTGTGTTCGCGTGGGTTTCCTCTGGGTGCTTCGGTTTCCCCCACAGTCCAAAGACATGCGGTATTGGTGAATTGAATAAACTAAATTGGCCGTAGTGTATAAGTGTGAATGAGTGTGTGTGGATCTCATTCAACTCAGTACTGGGTTGCAGCTGGAAGGGCATCCACTGTGTAAAAACATATGCTGGATAAGTTGGCGGTTCATTCCGCTGTGGTGACCCCAGATTAATAAAGGGACTAAGCTGAAGGAAAACAAATAAAAGAATGTTTTAAGTTTAGCATAACGCAAGTTTAAATTCATTAAAAGGTTAATTTGATTAAACCTAAGCCAATTGTGCATGATTTTTTTTGTGCCAGAGGTGGAAAGCAATGAATTACTCATGTTACTGTAATTAATTAGTTTTCTTGGGTACTGAACTTGGGTATGTTTACTGGTACAAATTGAGCTAAATAATCAGCATACATACACTGATCAAATCCTTTAACACATCCTTTATATATATATATATATATATATATTTATATATTTTTTATTTTTTTTTTTTTTTTTTTATATATCAATACTGAAATATCTAACATGGTTCTAATACGATTTTACACAGAATCTATACACACCAGATGTGTCTCGCTCTCTGTTCTCCAACAGCAAATTTAACATGCATCTTGTCACTCACTTTTTCTAATTAGACAGTCTGAATGTCCATGGGTATTGCAGGTATTGCACATGATATAACTATTCATAACATAACTATTCCTGCAAATGTCTTGAGCATTTTATTGTAACGTAATCGCAGAAAACCGAATAAAGGCTTTTAAATAGGACTATGCAAACATTGGATGTCTGCACTTAAACTATGTGTAATCGCATTTACTCTGCTTATAAAGTAAAAAAACTATTTTATTTTTCTCCTGGACGAAACTTTGTTAAAAATGTTTCAATATTTAGAATAGACCCATGCCTGTCCACATTACTAGTCTTGTGATGAACAATTAAACCCTTCAAAAGTGCCACAATCAAAATCTGAAGTAAATTTTAAAAAGTAATTTATAAACCATTTGTTTTTAAGAAGAGTATTTTTGCTTAAAGTTTTTACACCTGTATAGTTTTACTTGTAATTGAGTATTATTTTAGCAATGTAACATTACATGAATGTTTAGTACTTTTGTGTTGTTGGTATAATAGGAAACTATTACAAAAAAAGCACTTAATCTAACAGCAAAAAAATCTAATATCAAAACTTCTATCATAGTTTACGTTCACTCTAAACTTGTTTCAAACCTGTATATATTTCTATTTTCTGCTAAACACAAAGGAAGAAATAAAAATAAAAAATGTCTGCAACCAAGCAGAATTTTTATTTAACATCAACACACCAAGCATTACTGTTATTTTATGCTAGGCTAACCCTCATTTCCTACAAAGATCATACTTAGAAGATTACATTTTTCCTCTGTATTACATCATCTTTTAATTAAATTCCAGAATATGCCTGGGGTTTTAACACTCACTGAACAGCGCTGATCAGGTGAGCTGCTCTCATAATTTGAATAACGGCAAATAAAGTCTCACCATGCCAGCTTAGACAAAAATGTACTTGCTTGATCAATGGCCAACACTGGTTAGACTGGTTAATTGTGTTTATGTAGAAGAAATTCATCTAAATCTGATATTAATCATATGGGTATTTGACAAAAAAAACATGAGATTGTCTGACAGTGATTTATCTTCATTGTTGGACACTTCTCTTCATAGAGTGCAAATGATTTAATATGAAATTATTAATAATATTGAGTTTCTCCATGACTTGTTGCAAATTTTCACATGACCTTGAATGGGGTCCTTCAACTAATTCAAGTTTGTAGTGGAATTTAAATTAAGAACATAGTGTCACACCAGAGAGGACATGGTTTTCAATGACAACATGTAATAAGTACCTATGTCTTTACAAAAACATGGATGAAAACAGTTATTTCCATTTACTAAAAAAAGCCTCTTGTAAAATGAGGCCTGAGGAATTTACTAATGATTTTACCATTTTCTTTTTCATTTATAAGAGTTGTAATTTATTGGACTATGCTTGAGACAGTCACATATATAATAATAATAATAATAATAATAATAATAATAATAATAATATATACAGTGTTCAGCATATATAAGTACACTCCTCACAAATCTATCTTTTAAATTCATATTTCAATAGGAAGCTATACAATATTATATTTGTGTATATACATTAGACCAGTATATACATTAGATGTGTATATACATTAGTCAGATCAGCTAGATTAGTCAAATCTGGAGCTTATCTAACAAAATAACTTACGATAGCGGTCCAAAAGCTAGTACACCCAAATTTATATGTTATAGAAAAATATTAAATACAAAGTTAAAAAGGAGGAAAAAAATTTGAACAATTTTGTTGAAATTTTGTAGGTTGTAATTTATTTTGCAATATTTCGCTTAAACTTAACTGTATTATCTTTAAATTTCTAAATATGTTTGGTGACTAAAGTATTATTTTGATAAATATATCTGTTTAATAAATCTGTTTTGTTTAAATGCACCAAAATAAATTGCCTATATTCACTGAGAAATGGATAAAAATATCCATTATCAAAATGGGGTGTACTCAATTATGCTGATGTATGTTAGACCCAATTCCAACAAAATTACAGAAAGAGTTGCTACCTGTAGTAGGAGAACCTCTTCTTAATGTTATCAACTCTTCTTTATCTTTAGGCCATGTTCCAAACCCTTTCAAGCTAGCTGTTATTAAGCCTATTATTAAGTAACCACAGCTTGATCCCAGCAACTTAGCTAATTATAGGTCTATTTCAAATCTTCCATTTATGTCTAAAATACTAGAAAAGGTTGTTTCTGCCCAATTATGCTCCTTTCTACAGATGAACAACATTTTTGAAGTGTTTCAGTTAGGTTTCAGGCCTCATCACAGTACAGAAACCGCGTTAGTGAAAATAACCAACAATTTACTCTTAGCTGCTGACAGAGGCTGCATCTCCTTACTAGTTTTACTAGACCTCAATGCTGCATTCAACACTATTGATCATGATATCCTCATAGATTGCTTACACTTTACAGGGGTCCAGGGACAGGCTTTACAATGGTTTAAGTCATACTTAACTGACCGCTACCAGTTTGTAAAAATAAATGGACAGCTTTCACAAGTCAAAGTATGGGGTGCCTCAAGGATCAGTTTTAGGTCCTTTGCTGTTTACAATATACATGCTATCCCTGGGAGACATTATTAGAAGACACGGGATCAGCTTTCACTGCTATGCAAATGATACTCAATTATATATTTCAACAAAGCCTGATGAGACGTCTGAACTGTCTAAGCTTACTGAGTGTATTAAAGATGTTAAAGACTGGATGACCAACAATTTTCTTCTCTTAAATTCAGACAAAACAGAAGTAATACTTATTGGGCCAAAATCCTGTACACAGCAGATCTCACAACTCAACCTGCAATTAGAGGCATACAAAGTTAGTATTAGCTCTACTGTAAAAGATCTGGGTGTTATATTAGACGCCAATTTAACTTTTAAAAATCATATCTCCCATGTCACAAAAACTGCCTTCCTTTATCTGAGAAATATCGCTAAGTTACGAAATATGCTATTCTTCTCAGATGCAGAAAAGCTAGTACATGCTTTTATGACTTCTGGGCTGGATTGCTGTAATGCTCTGTTCGCTGGTTGCCCAGCATCCTTTATTAATAAACTTCAGCTAGTGCAAAACGCAACTGCCAGAGTTCTTACCAGGTCTAGAAAATATGACCATATTTCCCCAATTTTATCCTCCTTTCATGTACTGCCTGTTAAGTTACGTATTGATTATAAAATATTGTTTCTTACCTATAAAAATTTAAATAATCTAGCTCCTGCTTATCTAACCGAGCTTCTGTCTCGCCACAATCCAAATGCTCTTTATGATCTCAAAACTCAGGGCTTCTGGTAGTACCCAGAATAGCGAAGTCCACTAAAGAAGGTCAGGCCTCAGGAATAGCCTTCCCGATAATGTCCAAGGCTCAGACACACTCTCTCAATTCAAAACTAGATTAAAGACCTATCGTTTTAGTAAAGCAGACACACAATGCATCACATAACTGTATGATACATGAGTGTGCTCGATGCAGGTGAGTGGGCTTGATAGCCACCTGTAGGACACACTCTTCCTGTCTCAATGCACAAGACATTCCGTTAGAAACACTCCTATGCTTTACATGTTTGTTTATATAACTGGATTTTCATTTATAGCACTTCTTTTTTGCATTGATATTTAATATTTCTTGTTCAAATACACTATGAACAGCAGCTACGCTAATTATTTTTTTGTTTTCCATTTCCACCTTGGGATACTCATCCTGAGGCCTCTAGAGATTGTGCAGCACCATTGGTGGGATCCAAGTCCTGTGAATGCCAAACATGGAGGACTTCTAGAGGTCTCCATAACCCTGGACCAGGCCATATCCTGAGCAGATGCTGTGGTGGTCATGGAGAGGTGGAGGGCATGAGACTGATTCCTGAAAGACCCAGTGACAGACGAGTCACCGCATTGATTTCGTGGGACAGGCTATACACCCGCTGGTGATTTAATCACACCTGCAGGATCTCCATGATGGATGTCCAGCGCTCTCCAGCCCCCGGCGCCTAGACTGCAGCTCTGCACAAGAAGCTTGGCCAGAGGAGAAATGGTCGTGCACAACTGAGCCTGGTCTCTCTCAAGGTTTTTTTTTTTTTTTTTTTCACTTTTGTCAATTGGTGAAGTTTTGTTCCTCGCCATTGTCGCCACTAGCTTGCTTGGTTTGGGACTTTTGGAGCTGCGCATCGATGGATTTGCTCTTCAGTGTTTGGACTTTCAGCTGTGAAAATTTAACCACACTGAACTGAACTAAATTGAACTTAAACTCTGAAAACTGGACTGACACAGTATCAATTTCAATTTACTAGAACTTCTATGTTAAGCTGCTTTGACACAATCTACATTGTAAAAGCGCTATAGAAATAAAGATGAATTGAACTGAATAGAATTAGAGAACCAGACAGAACTGTTGTGTAGATGCATGCATGCATGCATGCATGCATGCATGCATGCATGCATGCATGTATGTATGTATGTATGTATGTATATATATATATATATATATATATATAAAAACAGCAGTATTTCTAACACGAGGTACAAGAAAGACAAAATGTTTAACCATTTACTGCATTTTAAATGATGACAGTACTAATTACATTAATTTTTGCCGTGTGCAACAGTGAAAATGCATCAATACTCCAATAACAAATTTTGTTTTCACATCATTTTTTTTTTTACTTCCCACTTTTCAATAAAAGTGACGCAATGACTTTTAAACCATCATTTTCTTTACAAACTCAATCTTCCTTGACCGACACACACTTTCATCTCCAGCAATGCTATCAGAGCAAACACACAGGTAAACAGGAGCACACGAGCGCTCTAATCTCTGACTGTGAGTGACGCCACTCACAGCAAATCCTGACTTCTAATCTGAGGTGCACAGACCAAGTGCCTCAATGAGGCTGAGAAACAGCAATGCTATTTATAGAAACACCCTTTCACACACTCTTCCTTGTCACTGCTGTGCTTTAGTCCTGCAAAGAACACTCATACACACATGCTCGAGCTCGTGCTGATCACAAACTCCCTCTTCTCTCTCATTCAGAACTACACCGGGCTCCCAAGGACACTTTGTTCTCTTGGGTTTTAATATCCCCTTTTGTTCTTTCGTCAAGTGAATTAAATAGGCCATTTTTTTTTATTGAGACTGTTTATAACTCACCCACATTACACGCTGGATTCTCTAGAACAGCATCTCTCTCTCTCTGACTAGTTATAATGCCGGTTTTGAAGGTGGTAGAGTGATCAAAATATGCTTAATTGAAATTAATCATCTCACATACTCTAAACTCCTGCACCTGTGAAAGTAGTGACTGCAATACAAAGAGTTCGCAATGATATCATACAGAAGTAGTGATATAGTATTATGCAATGATTACACCGTACAGGCTGATGTTTGCAGAATAAAGTTCAAACTAGGTTCTCATACTATATACAAAAAAAAAAAAACTACAACAGAATGGATGTATATCCAGAATGGATGTATATCTTAAAGTGCACAAAGCAAGCCCTAGTTATATATTGTAGGATTTCATCTTAATCAGAACAATCCTTTCAAATGTAAAAACATAATGCAGTTTGCAAAGTGATGTCCAGTTATGCTGACAGTGACAGCTTAGCCGAGTGATTTATCTGTCATGTCTGTCATATTCTCATTTTATTTTATCACTCTACATAAGAATCAGACACTATGAGAACTCGAGAATGTCCTTGAGCAGTACTCAAAAAACTGTCAGTTTACATCTGAATTTTGAGCAATACTCAAAGTTAGTTTTAAAAAATACTTAAGCCATTTTCTTTTGAAAGTGTGGGGTAATAGAGTCATACAATAAATAAAATCTAAAAACATACATAAATAAAAAAATATATAAATAAAATATTAATTATAAGTAATGATTAGTAATTGTAATGTGGTCAAGATCTTCCTGGAACTACTTACACTGGTGGAGAACTGTGGATAGCAACATAACATCCCAATGCTAAAAACTAAGGAGTCAGTTCTCTTTCAGCGACTCAGCATCCATGTGGAAAAGTTTAAAAAATATCACAAACTACAAGACACCATCACTGAGCACTGTAGACAACAAATGACTTGCAAACGATCTGAATGAGTTTTACTGCAGCTTTGACAAAACAAAGCTGTTTTCTCAAAGAAACAGCCCACACCCACTCTGAACTGCTCCACACCACCATTAACACCTCCACCACCCCTCGTCTCCCCCACACCTGCACTTCAGTTCAGTGAAGATGATGTGCGCCAGGTTTTCTGAAAACAGAAGAGGAAAAAAGCACCAGGCCCAGATATTGTAACACCAGCCTGCCTAAAATCCTGTGCTGATCAACTGGCCCCCATCTTCACCCTGATCTTCAACAGGTCACTGGAGCTTTGAGAAGTGCCCTCCTGCTTAAAGCGCTCCACCATCATCCCCATGCTAAAGAAAGCCAAACTTACAGGACTAAATTACTACAGACCAGTGGCGCTAACATCTGGGGTCAGGATGTCTTTTGAAAAACTGGTGCTGTCCCACCTGAGGGACATCACTGAACCCTCACTGGATTCTCTTCAGTTTGCCTACAGAGCAAAGAGGTCTGTGGATGATGCAGTCAATATGGGACTGCATTATTTTCTACAACACTTAGAGAGACCAGGATCTTGTTTGTTGACTTCAGCTCGGCTTTTAACACTATCATCCCAATACTTCTCCTGCCCAAATTAACTCAGCTATCCGTGCCCACCTCTGTCTGTCAGTGGATCAACAGCTTCCTAACGGACAGGCAGCAGCTGGTAAAGCAAGGAAAATTCTCATCCAGTACCCGTACAATCAGCACTGGCGCCCTGTACACAAATGACTGCACTTCAAAAGGACCCATCTGTCAAGCTCCTAAAGTTTGCAGACGACACCACACTTATCGGCGTTATTCAGGACGATGATGAGTCTGCTTACAGACAGGAGATTAAGGAGCTGGCTGTCTGGTGCAGTAACAACAACCTGGAGCTCAACATGCTCAAAACAGTGGAGATGATAGTGGACTTCAGGAGAAACCCCCCTGCTCTCCCCCCACTAAGCATCATTGACAGCATTGTGGCAGCAGTGGAGTCATTCAGGTTCCTGGGCACCACCATCTTTCAGGACCTGAAGTGGGACACTCACATTGACTCAGTTGTAAAAAAAGCTCAACAAAGGCTGTACTTCCTTCGTCAGCTGAGGAAGCTCAAACTTCCAAAGGAGCTGCTGAAACAGTTTTACACTTCCATCATTGAATCAGTCCTCTGCACTTCAATAACTGTCTGTTTTAGCTCAGCTACCAAATCCGACCTTCGAAGACTATGTCGAATAGTTCGAACTGCTGAGTGAATCACTGGTACAACCCTCCCTACTCTCCAAGAACTGTACTTATCCAGAGTGAGCAGAAGGGCTGCCAAAATCACTCTGGACCCCTCACACCCAGCACACTGCCTCTTTGAACTTTTACCTTCTGGTCGACGCTACAGAGCACTGTGCACCAGAACAGCCCTCAGTGCGTTCACTACTTATATGCGTTCACTACTTACTTCTATTTTTAAACTATATTTATTATCTGTTTTTTGTCCTGTCTCTGTAATTCTGTTGCACTGTAGAAGTTTCTGTCACGAAAACAAATTCCTCGTATGTGTGAACATACCTGGCAATGAAGCTCTTTCTCTCTTTCTGGTAAACAAATGGAGCCTTGTAATGAACAACAGGCCTATAAGTAGTCACAGAATTTTCAGTGTTGTAGGTCAGATTAGCATAAGAAAATGTTAATGTTTGAGAATAAATCGCCTGTTGAGTTTTCAAGCATTTAGTGCTGTGATGAATAACCACTGCCAATACAATAGTTTGAATTTTCATAAACTGCACTGTAAAAGTTTAAATAAATTTGAAATTAAATAAATAATTATTCACCCTAATTTAAAGTGCCCACAATATATCAATATTGTACATGTTCATTATCACAGTATACTGAATTATTGAATATCGGCATATGTGTAGTCCTGTCTGACTCTCCCTATCCAACCAAACAGAATAATAAAAAGTATGGTGCTAATTGCGGCACCGCATGGTGCATGCGAGTGAGATAAAAGAATAGCAAAAAGAGGCTAATACCACATCTACTCATGGTGAGCGAGCACAGAGGGGTGAAAATGTGTGTGTATATGTGTGTGTCAGCACTGGGTGTGACGTGATGCCACCTGGCCAAGCCACTATCTCAGCATGGCATCTAGAATGTGAGCAAGCAGCTTTCTGCAGAGAGAGACTACAAGAAGGAGAATCTGATCAAACAAACCAGAGAGATGAGAGACCACATCATAAACCAGCAGACCATGCCCTTCCACACCGGTGTACTACAAAGAAAATCCTCACTGATCCTAAAATGTGGTTTGCACTGGTCAAGACATGAAAGATGGCATGGCCTTTCATTTAGAATTAGAAGTGAAGATGTTCTCATTGATCAGAATATCAGCATTGATACATCTGCTGAGCATCGGTTCCTCTGACAGGACCTAACATTTGATCTTCTAAGACCTCGTTCACACCGTTACTCCTCAAATAACAATCCATACCTTCTGCTGGTCTACATGTGGCCAACACAAAAGAGATAACATTGTAAAGAGTAGCTGAAAGAAGGCCATCGGCTTCTAAAAGATCACATCAGAAAAGTCACATCAGGCTAGACAAAAGAGCGAGCAAATCAATGCATTAGGAGCTCAACCTGACATACAGGTACTTTGAAGTGAAATCCATTTGATGTACGCTTAAAGGGTCACAGTGTAGTGCCTTTGTTCCCAGTCAGGGTCCTATTCCCTCTTTCAAATCCTATCTAGGATCTTCCAAGGCCAAACTGAGCCCGAGTCCATAAGCCACATTACACTTACAGCATTACAACTGTTTTGGGGACCAATAGTACTATGATTCATTATAGTACATTAGTGATACGATGAATATACCCTTGGTATGTGTATGTGCAGATACGCATTATCATTTAATGGTTAACCATGACGCGAGCAGTGCAAAATGTTAGATGTAAATTAAAACATCGTTTTAAAATATTAAGCAATTATTACATCTAATTAAATATCCATCAAGCTATTGCTACTTAATTTACTGTTTTAATTGGTTAGAAGTCAAAGTGGAAGACAAATTATTAAGTGATTAACATTTATTATTCACAATTTTGAGCTTTTGGTCACTGTTAATCAGCTAGTATTAAGCATCTTAGCCCCTAATTAGAACTTAGCATTTATTAACATTCAGCTCACTAGCTAATTAGTGTTCTTATCTCAACACTCAGCTCTAATTGATATTTTCCCTTGTTATTTAAATGCTCACCTTTGCCATGGAATGTGAAATGTTGCCAAACAATTAAAATCCATATTAATTAAATATCCTTTTTTTAAATGAAATAAATATAAACAGGTGTACATTAAATGGGCATTATTTGCAAAATGGCAACATACCTACTAGACTTATTCCATTATTCCTTAATATATGGAGATATGAATGGCAAGGAGCAAAAAGCTAGCTGAACAAAACCCCAAAAGAGCTTTAGTGGCTGTGTTTCTGTGAAAAAAAAAAGCTAAGCTTATTTGTTCAAAACTGTGTTTAAGCCACTGTAAGCTTGCTGTACAGCTCCTTAGGAAGATATCAATTGAGTCAAATGGAACATAGATTTAATTTTGTGTTCAACATTTTTGCTAATAATAACATTTTTGGCCTCACAGTGGTGCAGTGGGTAGCATGTTCGCCTCACAGCAAGAAGGTCGCTGCTTCGAGGCTCGGCTGGGTCAGTTGGCGTTTCTGTGTGGAATTTGCATGTTCTCCCTGTGTTGGCGTGGGTTTCCTCCGGATGCTCCGGTTTCCCCCACAAGTCCAAAGACATGCAGTACAGGTGAATTGGGTAGGCTAAATTGTCCGTAGTGTATGAGTGTGAATGGGTGTGTATGGATGTTTCCCAGAGATGGGTTGCAGCTGGAAGGGCATCCGCTGCGTAAAACATATGCTGGATAAGTTGGCGGTTCATTCCGCTGTGGTGACCCCAGATTAATAAAGGGACTAAGCCGAAAGGAAAATTAATGAATGAATCAATGAATAACATTTTTGCTATTAATAACAACTAACAAAAAAAATGTGAGCTTAATTTCAAATACTTTTGCAGTAGGAAGATATGAAAAACTGAAAAAGTATACAAAGATTAAAATACATTATGCAAGTATTAATTCAAGAGAGCAAAGAAAGCCTTTGCAGCAAAGTGGCAAATACCTTAGAAGTAAGATAAAGTTTATATGAAATATAACTATATAACAAAGTAAATATGTGAGCTCTGACAAATGACTGTCAGTTTTGTTCATATAAGATCACCCATTCAATTATATTGTTAATCATAAATATTTGTATCACAATCACAAAATGTCATGACTGTGACGTCGCTATAAATCAAATGAGTACATTCATTCACCACAAATGACAGAGAAGCATTTGAGGCTATGTGATCAAGGACCCCAGTAAAGCATGGTCAGTGAGACTGACCCGGTGTAAAAACTGGTCAGCAATAAATTCTTTTTCTATTGCCCCACTATGCTGCTTTCGCTTGACTTTTATTGCCAATGCAAGGTCATACGGGGAGCCACAGAGTTAATGAAAGATTATAAAACAATACAGTCTCATCTCTCCCCATGCCTTATATATGTTTAGAAAACAGAATGTGCCAAAGACAAGCCGGTTTTACTACAGCAGGCTCACGGCAGTTATACACAGTATGCATGCAAGGTGTGGGAAGCCTTTGCATTAGCAGCATCAGATCAGGATCAGCACATATGTCGGGTGTTAATGCGCTTGTCATATGCTTCATCACACTGTGACAAATGGTCTTATTACAAATCAGAGGCTTTGCAAATGCACTGTGACCAGAGACCAGCCAGGTGCATGCATGCACAAATGCGTATAGATATTCATTGTTATTCATTCATTCATTTTTACTTCTTCCTAGTCCCTGATTTATCAGGGGTCGCCACAGCCAAATGAACCGCCAACTATTCCAGGATATGTTTTATGCAGCGGAGCATTAAGTTCTGTGTGAAATTAAAATGTACAATGTTTATTTTACTTGCACACATTGTTATTCTTTAGGTGATTAATTAACGTGCAAGTTAACCCACTGAAACAAAAAGGTTCAATCAAGGTCTGATCATTTGCTTTCGCATTTTGAGTGGCTGATCTTCTTGGTTGACATCAGTTTGACACTTCAGCCACAATATTCTTAACCACGCCAGTCTTACTGTTAGTTTGCTATGAGGGAATGATGTGCAAAAAGAAGACCTCACCCCCTACTCAATATTCCATTTAGGTTGGAGGCACATTAACATACTGAAATAAAAGTCTCAGTAACTTCTGGTTCACACAGACGTTCACAAATGAATTAAATAAATCACTACAGCTATGATAATCCTGAGAAGGAACCCACCAAGCAAAGAAGTCACTGTTTCAATAGAAACATTAAAAAAAAACACCACATACAGCTTCCATAGCCTTGATTAATAATCAATGTATCTACACTCGGATAATGATGCACCAGGAATCTTAATTTATCAGACCAGACTACATTCTTCCAATCATCCATAGACTATTCTTGATGATCTTCAGCCAAAAATGTGTTGTGAATGGCCTAGAGTTAGCTTGGGGGCCCAGCTGGGTCGGCAGCTACGCAAGGTCCATAGACAGACAAAATATGACTATGTTCTTTGACACATTGCTCTGGTTACCGATGTTGTAGCTGCTGGTGATTAGTGATGGGTCGTTCTTGAATTATTTGTTTCTTTTGAACAAATTTTGTATGTAACTCAAGAACGATGAGTCCTCTCAGGGAGTCATTCATTCATTCGCTTATGTGCACATTTGTGCATTTGGAGAAGATTAGTTCCTTTTTCCAGTCTTCCATCAGGTTTGAGTCGTTCGTTCGTCCCGTGAAAGACAAAAGCCAATCACATGCAGTCAGAGTCAGAAAAAGATTTGATCAGTTCATCTCTCGAGTCCTCGGTTTGAGTCATCTCTTCACATGCTGTCACGTGATGAACGACTCAAAAGGTGAACTAATCATGGGTGTGCATTAGTTAAGCTTATATGGGACTGTCAGTGTCACATGAACGAACCACTCAAATTTAAAGACATGTTCGAAGAGGTGAGCTGACCTAATCATAAACAAAACACCAGGTAAACAATGAATGATTATTTTCTCTTTCTTTTAGCATTCTAGTTATGACTTGTTTGTGGTGTAATCAACATTCGCGCTAGTTTTAGATGTGTTTGAAAGCAACTGGTAACATTTTAATGTTATTTTGGCAAATTGAACGAAATGACTAGAAAAAAAGATTCATTCCTCTTGATGAACGAGACTCAAAGATCCGAGTGAGTAAAATTATCCGAACCTCCCATCACTACTGGTGATGTGTTGCACAGTGGCCCTGTGGTTGCTGAGACACCTGATCATTTGGCCATCCATGCACCACTTTTGATATCACTACAACAGTGTGTGAACAATACACAAGGCGAGCCTGAAGTTCTGAGGTTACTTGCTACATGTACCTACGTGCGTGCGATATGACGATTATTGATCATGGATGATTAAAATGTCTCCACGATCTGCATTTGAAGGAATATCGTAGTATCATGCTCATTGTACCCATTACAATAATGGCACCTCTGTCTCAATATCAGCTATTATTACTACTTATTCATATTGACAAAAGTACATTAGTTTAATTTGTTTTAAAGCATTGCCGGTTAAACCTTAACAGCATTTTTTTTTTGAGCGCACATACCTAAGGATAGCATTACAAAGCCTGTCAAACAGCGGCAAATTTTAAGATCAGGCTATCTTTAAAGTCTGATTGTGCCCAATCTGTCAAAACCATACAAGATTTACAAATGAACACATTTGATTACTGTGTCTCAACTGAAAGGAAACAGTTAATAGAAAAATGGATGCGTGACGTGCAGGTCTTAATGGGCCAGCAGACTAATAAAGGCCGTTTCCACACGTGTGGTACGGTACGGGTCACCTTTAATAGGCTTGTGTTTCCACTGCCAAAAGGGTACCAATGACATGGTGTACGACAGAAAGTTTCAGTCAACGTCTTTCTTGCTCAAGAAAATGTCAAAGTAAAACTGTACGGGTCGTACACATCATATGAGGAGCACTTCTCACAAAACAAATGCTTTACACACATAAATACTTGTGTATAAATGTCCATTACTAACCTTTCTATGAACAATTTGATCTTAACTGCAGATCAATGACAGTGCAAAATCGCCTGCTGTAACGTCTGCAATTATATAAAATAAATAAATAAATGCAACATAAACATAAACACATACGGACCCATACAGTCTCCGATATGTTACCAATTAAAGAAAAACTACACACAGCATACATTTAGTCCTTATTTGGGTTCAAAAACAACACGCAGCATATAGCCTACAGTCAGTGCAAACCTCTCATCTGTATCTTTAATCTTCACCAGCACATGTAACCTCTTATTAGAAAGTAATTCCGTCATTCCGAGTTCATAATAGTCCAAAAGGTGATTATAATAGTTAAACATGGCAGTTTGTTCATGTTTTAGGTTGCTGAAAGAATCATTTGCTCTCGCGTTTGTCTATTTCTGAAAGGATTGGATGTCAGAAGCACTTCAATAATCACGTGCACGTTATTATCATCAGCTCAAGAAGTTCGTTATTTCAAATATAGACGCGCACGCAAACAATCGCGAGCTCTCTGGAGAAAGTGAAACCGCTCGCACTTTTAGACGGCCTCGTAAAACAAAAACAGGACACTGCAGATTTTGTTCTTCTTGGTTTTGTGGCTGTTTATCAAAATGACGACAAGGTTTGTTTGAGCTTGGGTCAACCATGGCTCGTTGTTATATGTACATAGTATTACGATGTAATGTCTCGGCTATGTATTTAAAATTGGCACTTCCTTTGTTTTCATTCTCCTGGCTTGTGTGCTCTATTGATGTTTCTCTGTAAACCAATAGCGTTCCGCTGCGCGTCTAGCCCCGCCTTTTGGTACCCTTTTGTCGTGCTAGGTACCCTTTGCAAAGGGTACCCAAACGGTTCGCTTTTTGGTACCTTTTAACAGTGTAAACGGCCATAAAAGCGTACAAAACCGTACCGTACCACTCAGTGGAAATGGGCCAATAGACTCAACATGCTGCCACTTAAGGGATAATTCACTCCACAATTTGTTTTTTGTCAATATTTGCTCACTCTGATTCTGTATCTAATCTGTATTAATTTATTACTATCCATTTGATGTTAATAAAAAAACAAAACATTTGAAAGATTCATGATAAAATCGTGAATCGTGATTGTCCTGGTAAAAACAAAAATATGATATTTTTGCCCTGTCGCCCACCATAGCTACACGTACCATCCTTTATCATACATAACCAGACACTTTCTGACACAGAACACTACAATAATCAAACGCCAGTCCTCAGGTGGTACTGTACGATTACTAGCCTTGTTTACCCTTTGATGCATATGATCTCATCAGTGTAATCAGTCTAGGCTGGTCCCTAGAGTCACATGATCGGCTGCTAAAGTCAAATCTGCTAAATGGCTAGTGCGCAATGCTCTTCATAAATCACAATTTATCAGTGTTTTTAAAACAAATAACGTTTATTTTAGGTTTCGGATGTTAAATACACTTAAATACTAGTAAAACATAATATTTATGATTTGTAAAACACTCGCTGATATCTATGGAGATGGCAATAATTATTTTTAAACAGACTGGGTCATGAGAAATCACTGCAGATTAGCATCACGCAAAGGAGAGTTTTGGAAAAATGGATCGCTAAATGGATCATATAAAAGTCCTTGGGATAATTAGATAAAAATAGATGAATATTATAAGAAAATTAAAGTGTATTTTACTTTGTACGTTTGTCAGCCTGTTGTGGGGGAATCCCCAAACCAAAATATGAATGATTCATAATCCATAATACGGGCACATTAAATCACCAGGGCTGTGGTGTCACATAAAAAAAATGTACATGTTACCATGGAAATGCATTCTAAATAACGCTCACATTAAAAAGAACTTATTCAGGGGGGTCAGCAGGAGTATTTCAATCCTAATGTAAAAGGGTTTTTAAAAAAACTGAGATACAACATAAATAACATTAAAATGTTAAAAAAAACATTCAGTTAAGCAAATCATTTAGGTAATGTTATTTGTTTAATGAAATTTCTTTTGGAATCTGGCATGTAATTTTGCCTCAGTGACGTGAGAAGCAAGTCAAAACAACAAAGAAACTTTGGTCGCTGCTACAGACAGTCTAGAAGTGCAAACTTCAGAACACTGTCAAAAACAGCAAGTCATTCAAGACTTCAGTTAGTTTGTTCTGAAAAGCCAGGGTACAGAGCAGCGCTGGTATTCAAGATATGTATCTGATATGTGTAGTGATCAGATCATTCATATGACAGTAATAAGACATTAGTCTATCTATCTCTAGAGAACAACATTGAAAGCAGTGGCAGCATCCTATTTTGTCTCTCTTTTTAACACACACTCGCACATCAAATTAAACTCAAGCCAGTCTGTCCATGTGTGCTGGCTGGCCTTTTGCCAGAGTGACTCTCCGTTACTGGGTAAGAAGACAAATGGCCCCTTAACACTGCCGGGCATCTGAGGTGACCCAACTCGTCCATTATGATCCAGTACTCAAGAAAACAATGAGCCCTTGTTGAGGGGCCACAGTAATCACCCTGTATAAATTCAAATAAAAATAAAAAATTAAAAGAAACACAGCGATATGATCATTTGGAAAAGACAAGGTTGGGAATTGAGAAAGACCATGTTTAAAAAATAATAAAATTATATACACATACACACATATATATATATATATATATATATATATAT
>CAIGQW010054506.1:7221793-7239394 GCA_903798125.1 Danio choprae
TATGTGTATATAAAACTGAGGGCCAGTCTGGCTTCAGTAGTTCCATTAAATGGAGTGTTAAACACATTCAGTAGCAGCACTACAGAACCCTCAGATGCTCAGCCAACATACTGTCCACACCAGCAGACTTCAAAGACATGAAACTGACACCCAAACCACCGTGATGAAGCCACATCAACCAGATACAGAGTGAAAAGGGGAGAAAGAGAGACAGAGCAGACAATATTTTACCTCAAAAATAAAAAATCATATATATATATTAGAATATTTGTTTAACAATGTGTGAACAAGTGTGTAAAGTCCACAGGCATTCACTGTCAAATTAGATGCAGTTACAATATAATTCAGAAATATATTACTATCATGACATAATAAAGATCTGATATACAGAAATGCCTATGATTTGATTTTATATTTATATGTAGTAATTTAGTATCCTCACATGAGCAAGACTCTAGCTTATCTAATTTTATCAAAATGATTGTAAAATAACAGATTTTAATAACATTTTAACAACAAAAAATAAATAGCATTGGAAGACAAATTTTAAACACAATGCTGTCTGTTCTGTGGTCTACACTGCTATCAAAGACTGCTCAAACAAACCTGGAAACGCATGTTAAGAGTAGTTTTAGTGCTCCACCTTTAACAAAGTCTTGTATCACACTCAATATCATTCATTGTTTTGCTCATAACTGGAGTCCATATTCTTGTAGGTTTTTACATTGGACAATAACTGACACTGAGAAGTAAATATACTTACAGCTTATCTAAATAATCTAAATTACTTATTTTAAAAATAGCTATATAATTCAATATAAATACTTAAGTTTAAGCTAACTTGCTACTATACATATTTATGCTAAATTACACACTAGCTACTTTTTGTTTATTTAGATGTTTGGTATTTCTAAGGCAAATTTACCAAGAAATATGTCATCATTTAATGATATTTCAGGCATTCACAATAAACACTGTGCACTGATTTTAACAAACAACAATTCAATGTGGATTCTGCTGTGTCAATGGTTCTTATGGTCCCTATGCTGTTAATGTTAGCACACAGATTTTTACAGACAACAAGCCATATTTATACATATTTAAAAAGTGTTTTAATGAAGACCTTTCACAATAATCAATATATCGACTTATCGTGCAATACTTGGAGATGACCTCAATAATTTTTGCCGCTTTAATATATATTTACAAATTCACAAATAATGTCAAAGGCACTTTACAATGACACTGACGTTCTACCTCACCGGTGTCCAAGTTTATAATTGAACATTTACCAAATAGGACATTTAATAGCATATATAATAAGACATTTACCTTTTTAACATCAAATTATAGAATCTAAATAACCTTAAGAATGCTAAGCATTTTAAAGTGTTTATGGCTATTTGTATTATTATGCTGTTATACAATCATTATATAATCAGTGGCATAAAATGATCTCAAAATGACAATAATATCGCTTATCGCAACAATTTCTGTGACAGTATATCGCACAACAAAAATTCCTTATCGTGACAGGCTTATTTTAATGCAACTTGTGCATCTTCCAAGTATGCAGAATCCACCCTATAATTGAGTTTTTGGGAGTATTTTTTTGATAATCTTGATCGACATCCAAATTCATTTGCAATCTTATTGAGTTTTGGTACCTTGGCACTTTTTATCAAAACAAGTCAGAATCAGGAACAACATTTATGAGTTGGGATGAATTTCAAAAAGCTGCTTTCAAAGATATCAGAAGAACATTTCATGGTCCTTTTGAGTTTGACAGATGTGAATTACCATCATCTGCCATTGAGTGTAAATTGCATGGTAACAGGAGTCTCCTACTGGGAAGATCAAAAAAACAAATACAGACGTTCCGCCAAACACATCAATCCAAGGTGAACGCTGAATGTGAAAATAGCATCTCAAAAACACCCCTTTTGAATTTGGCCACCCATGGAAACAGGGTTGACCTTCTCAAGTAGCCACCTGCCAGTTAGCCTGTTCTCCATTGGTTCCCTGATAGCCCCTCCTCACACAGACAGGCCACATTACCGCATCAATTACAATAGACATCTGACCAACTGTAACCAACCCTCTGATCACAAGGCTCTTTCAATCCCCAGCCTTGAGGCTTTATGCTGGGACGGGAGCCACCAACATCTCCCTCCAACTTCGTTATAGCCAGAGGAAACCCAGAAGGGCCCGGGGCTGTGAGCCAGGACAGGGTTGAAAGGATGTCTCAGCACATTTTACTTTGAGAAATATTGATTCGCCTACCCCTTTCTACAGAGTAATTGCAGTGTCTTTGTGCTCTGTGATGCCTTCCCTAGGGCCAGCATCAGAACAGCTCTAAAGTTGTTACAGTGTTAATGCTGTTTATTTGTTTACTCTGACCTGCATCCAATTACGAAAGAAAAATCGCAGATCCATCCCATACGATGTACAAACAACTGTCAGACACAAACCAAAAGTGACGGATCAAAGCTCAACTTCCCTGATCAAAGCATTGCATGCCGAAGCAGAAACATTTCTGCATACACACGTAGGTGTCCTGTAGTGTTTTCTTTATCTTTTTTATGTTTTTGGTCCCGTCACATGACAGACATGTCCCACTTAGAGATCCCTTCGAGATTGTGATTTAACATGAGGTCTAATAGAATTTACAAAATATTGACTTTTCAAATTATTTGCAATTATAACAAAATCATTCTTACTGAGACTATTTTCATGCCTTTAACATTAGCAGCATGCGGTTTTTACTGATGTTTTAAAATGAATATTTTATGGATTTAAGAAATTCATGCTTAGGTTAACTTCAATTCAATTCATTTCAAGTTTATTTGTATAGTGCTTTTCACAATAATTCACAAAAAAAATACAATAAAACACAGCAAGAAGGTCGCTAGTCGCGTAGGTTTCCTCCGGGTGCTCCGGTTTCCCCCACAGTCCAAAGACACGCGCTATAGGTAAATTGGGTAAGCAAAATGTGTGAATGTGGGAGTGTATGTGTGTGAAGGACATCCGTTGCGTTAAACATATGCCGGAATAGTTGGCTGTTCGTTCCGCTGTGGCGACCCCTGATAAATAAGGGGACTAAGCCAAAGGAAAATGAATGAATGAACCTGCAGTTATACTGTAGTATATTTAATATTAACAAATATGATTTGGTCAACCAGTATTACCCGTCAACCAATCAATAAATAAATTCTCTAAAAGATTCAAAAGACATTTAAAATAAATCACTACAATAACAACTGTAATGTGATCACTTTTATTTTGATGGATTGTTTAACACATTTTCCCAGGACCGGGCTTTTCACAAAGTGCACAAATCCAAAGAAAGATGATTATGGCACTGAAAGAAAGATGATGAAGAAAAATAACTTTAACAAATATGGATGTGTGGTTTTACTGTCAGAGGTGGAACCCAGAAAGAAATGTGCTATTTACAAAAAAAAAAAAACCCTAACAGTTCATTCATACAGACGTTAAATGTAATGCACTACGGGACCATTGACATTTTCTGTGTGAATGAATTAAAAACACTCGCTATGCTGTGCCACTGTGTCAGTGGAAACGCACTGTTAGAGCATGCGCCGAAAAGTCTTCAAGCTGTTCCAAATGTGCCATGCCTCTACACACAAGATGAGACATAATAATCACCATTTATATAAAGATAAATCAGGTTAGATAGATTGTTGCTTGGGTCCATATAGTATGTATATCCATTTATATAATAGACCTCTAATTACATTGTATTATCAATTTTTAATGTCTAGCTACTTTTCACCCACCCTGTAATTAGCATATCTAATTATATGTACACTGTAAAAAATATCTGTAAATTAGCAGTTTGTGATTTATGTTTTTTTACCCTCCTGTTGATTTATGCTTTCGAATTGCATTATGGGACCTTGATCTTTCTTCCAACAACTTTTAACCTTGAAAAATTTGAAAAAGTGACTTTTATTAACATTTTTTACAGTTTAAAGTGATATGTTGTCTGGGTTGGTGTTGTATATTACGGTACAAAAACCTTGTTATTAACAAAGAGTACATTTAGTGCTATTTTACAGACTTACTTCTCTCTATATTATTTCTTATACATAATATTACTTTACGCTGCGTAAAACATATGCTGGATAAGTTGGCGATTCATTCCGCTGTGGCGACCCCAGATTAATAAAGGGACTACGCTGAAAAGAAAATGAATGAATGAATAATATTACTTTACGCTGCGTAAAACATATGCTGGATAAGTTGGCGATTCATTCAGCTGTGGCAACCCCAGATTAAAGGGACTAAGCTGAAAAGAAAATGAATGAATGAATGAATATTACTTTAAGCTACTAAAATGTCTTGAGTTGAATTTTCAACATCAAAAGTCGACTTCAAAGTCGGCATTTCACAACCGTGAAAAAGCAAAAAACACTTGTGAATCACAAAATACAGAAATACAGAATATTTTTTACAGTGTAGGTTTTTTTTATACATACTTATACAGCCCCGGGCATATGTGATTAATGGGTACTTGTGGTATAAGTTGTTCATTATTTTATTTTGTACATTTAAAGTTTGTAGATTTTAGTATTTGTAGATTTTAGTACGTTTTTTTTATACATTTATTTTGATTTATTCGTGAAAACATCCATACGCAACATTTGTGTGTGTGCATATTTATTGAATGAAACCCAGTGTTTCTTTGGAACTGTTTACAATAATAAAACTTCATATGTCACTTATAAAATAATAGAACTAAAAGTGACTTGACGGATGTGTAATCATATGAAAATCATTTTAGAGATGAGAGGAGCTGAAAGCCAAGGTTGTTTTACGCAGGATGAGAAGGGTTTGTCTGGTTACATAACCTCAAGAAAGCACAGGCCAGCCATCTGCTGCTGCATGACCAACAGGAAAGTCCATTACTAACAGCAGCAAGGTTTAATCCTCTCATCTACAATGTGTTTGTTCCCGCTCATCTCTTTTTTTTTTTATCTGGCCTCTGTGTCTCTCTTTGCTTTCAATTCTAGCTCTCTGTCTGGTCCTTCTAACTGTTCTTCGCTGACATTCCCTAAACCATGCATGATGACTTCTTCCTTCTGTGTCTGCTTTTCTCTTTATACTTTGATGTGCAATGTAATAGTCAAAATTTACATTCCAACTTAACATTTAAAGAAGCCATTTTCTCACTTTTGCTGTATTACTTATACATAAATATGCATTTCATTGTATGTTTAAAAACATTATCCCATAACATTGTGCTTAAAACATGCAATTAGAATAATTTATGTTACAATCGGGTGCAGATATTTAGATCAGAGAAAATAATAGATTTGGGTTGATGATAGGCCTCACAGTGGCGCAGTGGGTACCAAGTTCGCTTCACAGCAAGAAGGTCGCTGGTTCGAGCCTCGGCTGGGTCAGTTGGCGTTTCTGTGTGTTCTCCCTGTGTTGGCGTGGGTTTCCTCCGGGTGCTCCGGTTTCCCCCACAAGTCCAAAGACATGCGGTATAGGTGAATTGGGTAAGCTAAATTGTCCGTAGTGTATGAGTGTGAATGGGTGTGTATGGATGTTTCCCAGAAATGGGTTGCAGCTGGAAGCGCTGCGTAAAACATATGCTGGATAAGTTGGCTATTCATTCCGCTGTGGCGACCCCAGATTAATAAAGGGACTAAGCCGAAATGAAAATGAATGAATGAATGGGTTGATGATTGTTTGAAGCAGCAGATTTGAGCAGATCACGTGAGAGGTTAGTGTCCAACTTGAGATAACTGACTAGCAGTAAATCTTTGAATTACAGAATGCAATAATATAATTACAGTGATGTGATTGTGGGCGACGCGGTGGGGTAGCGCTGTCGCCTCACAGCAAGAAGGTCGCAGGTTCGAGCCTCAGATGGGTCAGTTGGCATTTCTGTGTGGAGTTTGCATGTTTTCCCCGTGCGGGCGTGGGTCTCCTCAGGGTGCTCCGGTTTCCCCCACAGTCCAAAGACATGCGCTTTAGGCATTTTTATGTGTGTGAATGAGAGTGTATGGGTGTTTCTCAATGATGGGTTGAAGCTGGAAGGGCATCCGCTGGGTAAAACATATGCTGGATAAGTTGGCGGTTCATTCCGCTGTGGCAATCCCCGATTCATAAAGGGACTAAGCTGAAAAGAATGAATGAATGAATAAATGAATGAATGGTCTGATTATTTGATTTGTGAATGATAAAGTTTGATCAAGCGCAGGAGTCAGAAGTGCTTTGATTATTATTGTAACCCAATTACACTATTATAATCTTTTAAGGACAATAAACTGATTGCAAGTGCTAGCTTTTATTTTGTTTCATATTCATGACAGCTTTAAGGAAACAAAAAAGTTAAACAGAGAATATTTGAGTTGAACAGAATCATAACAAAACTAAAAGAGAGTGATCTGTTCAGTGGGTTCAACGTTTATTAACAACTATTTCAAAAGCTAAAAGGCTTTTTTTTCTTATAGAATATGTACACCTCAGTGTTAAAAGCAACTACAAATACTTTACAGCACAATACGGAATATTGTGTGCATGTCTAATGCAAGATCAAACATGAAAACACAATGGCACTGCCTGATTTCTCTGAAATATCTCAGACATCTTAAGCCAAAATCAAACAGTACCATTGATTTTTATTCAAATCAGCCTCCATTAAAATGATCTCAAAGGTGCTCAAAATGTATTGTATGATAGTTGCCATGTTTTTTGGTTGTTATATATACAGTATATATATACACAAATGCTCTTAGGGATATGGGTGGCACCTTGAGGGAAATCACTGCGTGTCTTTTTTTTCTCCGGAAGAGAAAGATAGCAAATAAAACCAAAAAGCAAATAAAAGGCATGCAGAGAGTGAAAACTAATTGGCCAGCTTTCTCCATCCATACTTTCTTAAGAACAGACACTTGCTCTGAAGTTTCTCCTTTGTTTCCCTAGTTTAATTTTATGTTCTACTTACTTTAACCTATTATTTAGTAGCCATTATATGTATAATTTATGGAAAACAGCATTTTTGTTCATATTAAAACATATTACACTGCTTTAACTTAACATATTAAATTAACTAGAAATTTTGAAAATAGATTTTAGAATATAATTTTGAAATTTGAGATTTTTACCATGTTGTAGCACCACCAGGAGGCTAAATGACACTGCCATTTTAACTGAAACTTTTACAGGTGGGAGGAGCTACACATTCTAAACATTAAAGCATTTAATACAATACATGACTAAACAGTTCTTCATCAAATAACCCCTGCTGTAGTCTAACAGGTTGAACTATCTGTACTCAAAGTTAAAGTAGGTAAAACGGAAAAAGAAACTAGGGAAACACGGCAGAAACTGTAGAGCAGGTGTCTGTTCTAAAGATAGTGTGGATGGAGGAAGCCATTCATTCAGTTTTTGCTTTCTGTGTACCTTTCTCTTTCATATCCTCTCTCTCTTCCAGAAAAAAAGCAAGTAATCACAGACACTTCCACATCAAAGGATGTGCAGGAATTTGTGGTTTAACTCTCAGAGGTACATCAGCTGTGCCAGACTAAATCTACAGTTCCAGAGGTTCTCAGAGCCATACATTCTAAAAAATCTAGAGCTTGAGGAAGCAGATTATCACAGTAACAATTTGATTTGATTGTCATATCAATTGCATTTTGTTATAACTCACATTTACTACATATCATACTCCGTTAATATGAAACTATTGCATTTTTTTTGGTTTAAAATGATCAAATAATTACATAATCATCCTCATCAACCTTACACACTAAAACCCAGGCTCCTTATAACTCCAAAACTCCCGCTTCAATTTCAACAAGTTTTAAGACAGAATCTCTCTTGTGACAAAACCAGCATTTATTAAAAAAATTATTTTATTAAAAGAATCTTAATGATAGCTACTGTGAAACGGAATTTTTTTTTTTTACCAAACTATTGAAACATCCATTCAAGATCTGCAAGAACAGAATGTTTGGAATGATGATGGTTTCAGTACCAAACATTTCTCCAAAATCTGACCACAAAGGCTTGATTTCTTCTCTGAAGATGCACTCGTGGTTGGAAAGCAAAGAACATATTGCCAGCTTTCTAAGGGCAGGGAGCTGGAAACTGTGTGACTGCGACCCCTGCAGAACTTTTTGTTCAGATCAAACTTGTTCACTTCAAGTTCAAGTTGGAAGCAGCCTGCTATTGCAGCCAGTTGCAGCAATACCCCCTTTCATTCAGAAACGTAATCCAACAAAACAAAAAAAATTGATTGAATCTTGTGGTTCCCACAAAGGTGGCACTGAAAAGGAGATACATTTTCACCAAAATCTAAAACTTTCCTGCACATTTTGGACAATTATGTTTTCACTGTAATATATTTAAGTTTGGGTACAAGGTTAAGGCATCCAAATGGCATTCAAATCAACATATGAGCATTATCACACAATTAGCACTGCAATATGGCTGTATATCAGCTGTGATGCATGCCTAGGCACGAGGCCACAGGTCAAGTACTGTATAGTAATCACAGCAGTGCTGATATACAGCCGTATCGCAGTACAAGTGTGGTATTGCATTTGTACAACTGTTTGAAAGCATAATATGAGGAACTACTTTCTTCCAACACTGATTCATATCTACACCTGATGTTCAAACAGCAAAAGCCGTTGTTATTAAAAAAAAACAGCACTTTAAAACTAGTATTTAAATTATTTGCTTGCATCATGTAGAGTATTGTAATGTCTTACTAATGACAAAACAGAGGATCTTGCTCACAGATCAAGATTATAATTCCCAATGGCATTAACCCCAAAAAAGCCAAAGCAAAACAAACACTACTAGATTAATATAAATGCATTAATACATAGGGGTGTAACAATGCATCGTGCTACAATTTATTGCAATACAAAAATGTCACAATATGCATCGTGGCGTTATGACAATTTTATTGCGATATGACATCCGTTTTCTCTTATTGGTTGACCTGTTTGCACGTGAGCTACATTCCACCTGCTGTCACATGCATTCAGATTGCTTGAACTAGCAGCAGTAGCAGGCCAATATGAGTGCAGCTAAAACAGAGGATGCCTTGTCCTCTTATAAGGCAAGGCAAGGCAAGTTTATTTATATAGCACATTTCATACACAGTGGTAATTCAAAGTGCTTTACATAAACAGGAATAAAAGAGACAAGTATAAAAAAAATAAAATAAAAATAAAATAATAATAATAATATGAAAACAGATAAAAACAGATTAAAATGTGTTAAAACAGGTTATAAAAGAATGAAAAAGAAAAGAAAGACATAATAGTGCAATCTGTCGGACGTAGCACAGTGCTCATTCAGTAAAGGCACAGCTAAACAGATATGTTTTAAGTCTGGATTTGAATGTACCTAACGTTGGAGCACATCTGATCATTTCTGGAAGCTGATTCCAGCAGCAGGGGGCGCAGTAGCTGAAGGCGGATTCACCCTGCTTTGACTGAACTCTTGGAATTTCTAGTTTATATGATCCTAAAGATCTGAGTGATCTGTTAGGTTTGTATTCAGTGAGCATATCTGTAATGTATTGAGGTCCTAGGCCATTTAGTGATTTATAGACAAGAAGTAATATTTTGAAATCTATTCTGAATGTAACTGGGACCCAGTGTAAAGACCTGAGGACAGGTGAGATGTGCTCTGATTTTCTGGTTCTGGTCAGAATCCTGGCAGCAGCGTTCTGGATGAGCTGCAACTGTCTGACTGTCTTTTTGGGAAGGCCAGTGAGGAGGCCGTTACAGTAATCCACCCTGCTGCTGATAAAAGCATGAACAAGTTTCTCTAAGTCCTCACTGGAAACAAAGCATCTAATTCTTGCAATGTTTTTGAGATGATAGTATGCTGATTTAGTTACTGCTTTGACATGACTATTGAAACTCAGATCTGACTCCAGGATCACACAAAGATTCTTGACCTTATTTTTTGTTGTTTGACCCTTAGAGACAAGGTACGCATTCACCTTGAGAACCTCATCTCTGTTCCCAAATGCAATGACTTCAGTTTTCTCTTTGTTTAACTGAAGAAAGTTTTGGCACATCCAACTGTTGATTTCATCAATGCATTGGCAGAGGGTGTCAATGGGGCTGTAGTCATCCCAGTATAAGCCCAACATCTGGCAACATTTTGGTTTTCCAGTCACTGAAGAGGATGGTAACAAGAAAACAGACAAGACACAAACTGTGTGCAAACACTGTAAAAAAAAAAAATGCTGCCATACAAAGCTGCGAACACAATGAATATGATGTGCCATTTAAGCCGTCACCACAGTGACAAAGTGCAATCGAGTGTTAAGTGTCTCTCTTAAGTGTCAAAGCTGATGAAATAACGAGATGCATAGGAGTATTTATGGCAAAAGACATAATACCATTTTCTATGGTCAACAAAGTTGGATTTTGCGAATTGAATATAAATAAAATATAATAAATTATCATGATACATCTTGTATCGTGAACTTCATATCGTGACACACATCATATTGTGAGCTGAGTGTATTGTTACATCGCTATTAATACAAAATACAAAAAAGAGATCTACCTAGAGTGTGATTTACCTTTTCTGTAATGGCTTTTGTTTAGTTAAATGAACAGTGACTAAATTGTTTGCTCCTTTAAAAACTGTAGAACTGATTACCACGTGGTCTCTGTCGCCATCTTATGGTGGAACAATATAACGTCAACTGCTAATCCCTACTTCAAGCTGCAGTTTGTAATACAAAGCCAAACTTCCCACTCTGCAAAAATTAATTTTTTATATATAAAGACGGTTAAGAGGTTGACTTATTATTTTACTGTAAAATAAGAGGTGACGGCAATTTTAATGGCCATGCAATGGGTGGAAGCAATCAAAATATGCAGTAGTATTTTCGTGACTCATTGTCTGCATTAAATATTTAAACAGTGAGAAATTATCTTCAAGACAGGGCCTTCTGTATGAAACAAAGAGGATAGTTTATTGCATAGCTACTCATGTAAAGTAGAGTAAGCTGGTGCAGAGAAGCTGTCCAAAAACAAGACGAGGTACAGTATTGAGCAAAACGTTTTAGGCCAACAAAAATGTTAAGTCAGTTATTTCCATCTTTTGGTGTAGTGTGTTGGTATCAGTTTACATTTCCAAAGATTGCTTTTACTATTAATTGTTATAATCCAGTCATATTTTTGTTTGCACAAGGAGTCTGACTGCAGCAAGTGATCAATATAGAGATCTGATTTCACCATCATCATGAAGATACAGAACAAAGCGAGACAGCCTAAACCCATACTGAACAAACCAAGACAGACTACATCCAGAAATACTGAACAACGTGACACAGATTATAAACAGAAATACTGAACGGACTGAGACAGACTAAATCCAGAAGGAGTGTGGCAACATCTCCAAGACACTTCAAGAAACCTGCCTTCAAAGTTATAGTTTTGTACTAAGATTTAGGGAGGATGCTTTCAAAAATATTGGCAAAGATTTTATTTATAAATTAACTTGTATTAATTAAATTAAATTAACAATTGGTTTAACCAACTTTGCTTTTGATGCAAGGTTTGTCTTCTGTAAACTTCTCTAAACGCATTGGTTTGTTTTTGCTTGTTTTTTTTTTCCAGTTTTGCAGGTCAGTTATTCAGAAGTGTCTTGAATGGACTGGATGAAGGTGAGATCAGATCTCTGCGTGGATCTCACTGAATTATTATGATTAATAGAACACAAAAATAAGTAACAACAATCCTAGCGGCCAAGGATTTTTTTCACAGAACTGTAGATATAGACTTCTAGAATCATGATTTTGCATACCATTGCATAAATGACATTATACATTATTTTTATTTATTTATTTGTGATTAAGAATCCAATGATTAATTAGTTAGAAATCAGTTGCTATAAATCCAGGTGACATCAGTTGCTGATGCCCAGTATGTCGTTAAGTATCTAAATTAGGGCACAATTATGTATCATTATCAAACTGTTAAACACAAAACCGCTGGTTATTATAAAACTAAAGTATAAAACTGGGAGATCACATGGATAATGTGGATCTGATAACTGGTTTGCGAAGAAATTTCATGCCCCTTTATAAAAGTATTTTAAAATAAAATTTAAAAAGCAGAATTTTATTTTCATACATAGTGTGGCTGCTATATTTTGTAGTTTATTTTTACACACTTAAAATTGTGGCATTATGGCGTTTTTAGGCATTTTGAGTTTAGTTAAATTGACAAATGTTATCATTTTGAGCCTATTACACAGTATTAGCAAACAACAGGCCTATAAATAGTTACAGAATTTTCAATAAATATTTTAACATGCAGTAGGTGGGATTAACTTGTTAAAATGTTAATGTTTTAAGAGTTCCCACTTAGATAAAGCTTAACTATGATAGCACGTTTGGCATGCTGTCCTGGGAGAGAAGCCTGAGCTCAGAGATAGATGAGCCCAAGGTTCCCGCCTCGTCAAAGAGCATTAGGAGAGATACGAGATCAGGTATTTCTCGAGAGCCCCCAGTTTGTGTGTTTTTTAATTTTTTTATACACTGAGAATTGATTCTGTATGTATGCTTTAAGTGCTTGTGACTGTTATTACGATACATTTATTTACATGTTTTTAGACTGTGGGAGGAAACCAGAGTACCCCGGGGAAAACCCACGCGAACACGGGGAGAACATGCAAACTCCGCACAGAGAGTGCCGACTGGTTCAATTGAACCTTTGGCCTTCCAGCTGTGTGGCAGCCGCGCCTGCGGCTGAGCCACTGTGTCGCCCAATCATAGAAATGAGGAAGAGGGAGAAGGGAAGGATAGAGGGGGTGGGGGGGGGGGTCCAAAAACGAAGATAGGGAATGAGATTTAGGCAGGATATTTATAGTAGTTTTGGAATGATCTGATAGGCTAGCTAATGATTAGTGATAAGGATCAGCTGTAGTCGATCATATCACGTGCTCCTCTCGAAATTAGTTTGTGAAACTTCACTTGAACTATTAAGATAACCAATTAAGTCTCCAACCATTTGGTGTTGTTATGAAAACCACTGCAAAATAAATTGTAAATATTCTAAATAAAAAGGCCCTCTAAAAGTTTAAAGAATAAACAGTTATTCAAGTGCCCATGATATCAATTTTGTGCATGTTCATTATTACGACATATTGAATTATTGAATATCGGCATATGTCTAATACAGATCATCAATTATATTATACCATGTACAATATATAGCTTTTGCCTCTCAGGCTAAAGCCTCCAGAATCTGTATACTGTATATTTGCTTTTCTAGAGCCTCCTAAACTACACATTTTGCTTGTCCCCCTTGTCTGAAATACCTATTTCAGGTATAAGAGCACAGAAAAACATCTCAGAAATACATACTTGTGTAAGGACTCACATAAAAATCACAAAAAAAAACAACACTTATCAACCACTTAATAGAAAAACCGCAAAGTGTACTACCCCTAATAACTGGCTACTTGTTCGAAAACAAATCTGAAACAGCTGCAATATAACAGCTTTTTTTTAAACATGTGAAAATTCATTCCCTGACCACTAGCTCAAATCAGCAGGAAAGTGTGCTGAGTAATGATTGAAGCATACATTTTTTTTTCATTATTAGGAGGCAAACATATTGAACTTCGAAGCTGCTTGTCTTCCGATGAGTTGACGATGAGCAAACGAGATTGATGTGCTTAGCTTTCACGGAGCAAGTGAGGATACGAGCCCTCGGGCTGAAGAGGAACGACGGGTTTATTCTCCATTTCAAAGAGAATTTTTGCATTGCTGCCTCTCAAAATTTCTGTGATGACATAAGCTGCATTCATCTTAGATGAGCTGAAGATGGAAAACAGGAAATGAGTTTCACTCCAAACTCATTTGCTAAGTGTTTAATTCAGTGTTAAAATACGTCCTTTTATCCCACAATGATATCCTGAGACAACTACTTGTAAGTTATATGTGGTAAGTTCTTTCTCCAAAAAGTGAAATAAAAAATTGAGTTTGTCAGAAAACCCCGTGACTATGATATTTTTGTCTAATCAATGAGGGGATTGTTTAGGAAACCTGTCTAAAATGTTGGAGAATGAAAGACATCTTTATTGCAATCTTGTTTTTTGACACTAGTGCTGCAGATGCATTTCACTTTAGTTTTTAGACTGCTTATTTTACAGTTTTTTCCAACTGCTTACACACGTTTTCAAAACAGGGTCACCTTTTTCCAAAACTCAACATACAATTCCCAAAACTGCACACATAAAGTGCAAAATGCCTCACATCGCCTTCAAAATGTACCACTGCATTCAAAATGCCATAAACACACGTCAGAATGAAGTATTTGCATCAATCTAATTAGTGATGTTTAAAGGGCACATATCATGCAAAATCAACAATTTGTAAGCTGTTTTGACAGAAATGTATGTAGGTATAGTGTGTCCACAATCATATTGGAGTGATTTAAACACAATAATATGTAAAAATAGGATTCAAATCACAGCGATTTTGAGGCCCAATGCACCTTGACATAGCAGTGCAGGTTGTAGCAATCAGATATTGATTGAGAGGTGCGTATTACCATGTCTCAGTATTAACACGTAATCATGTCCACAAGACAGAATTTGCAAAGAAACTTAAAAGATCTGTTCAAACTCTCTGTAATCCAACTACACTTCAAGAAAAAGTAAGTGGTACACTTTGCATTTTTATAGCATTTTGAACTCTACTATTTGAGCTACTAATTCATAACCACTGGAATAATCACAGCTGCGTAAAGTACACAACTGTACATGAGGATGCTTAAATCCCACAGGAGTCCAGATTTGTGGACGTTAAATCAGGTTTATTTAGTAGAGTAACTTAGCTCCTTATACAAGATCCTTAGGATCCTTATACAGCAGCATATTCACCCATTTGCCATGAGTGGATTAGCAAAAACAGCACAACATGTTAAACGTGTGTACGTGTGTTAAACATTTGTGTGGCTAATTCATATTACTGTAGTATTTATGACTGTGGTTCCCCGTTTCATCATGTCTGCATTGATGTCTGTCATTTTGCTGCGTTTATCCTGACATCTGACCCTGGTTGTCCTTCTCTGAAGCAAAATGTGGGAAGAACCAGCTCATTTGCACAGGTACATGCACAAAAAAGCCACAATTCTTGCTGACCCCAAAATAAACATTTCCAAAAGAGTAGAATAAATGATCTGATCAGGTATTTTGACCTGAAAATTCACAGACACAAAAGTACTTGTAAAAAAGGCCAAAATTGCAGTTAAGAATCTGGTCCAGTGAAATTATACTGCGGGTGGAACAACCTAGTTAATGCTACCCAGTCACAACAAAAAAGCAAGCAGAGGAAAGTCCATGCTGCTTAACAGAAGCACATTTCTAAATGTTAGCGGGGATGTTTTTAAGTTATTTAAGACAGTCACAATTACATCAATGTACATTATGTCCTTCTATCCTTTTTGAAGCAGCTCTTTGCTTTTACAACACTTTTGAGTGTTACTAAGAGGCATATGGAGTGGTAAAGGCCTGTGAGAGCACTCATGGGGGTATTATGTGAGTGAAGGTGATTATTGAGCTCCCAGCAGCTACTGAGGATGGAGCCCGTCGATTAAATCTCCCAGGCCTTGGCAATAAATCGTAGCTACCCTCAGGGATAATATTAATGAATGTATGGAAACAGGTGGACACTTTTTAGTTCAACAATTCTTTGCTGCTACTTATTGTGAATTTCTCAAGAGCTATAGGAAATGTAGTTGTCAATTGTTTTCAGGAGTCAAAAATCTAATTAAAGAAAGCGTAAATTTAAAGTACTAAAAAAATTGTAAAGCACCTTGCGCATGGTCATGTAAAAGATGGGCAGAGGATCACCAGTTTGCCAACTAATATGTGAGAAAATTATTGAAATGTTTAAAAACAATGTTCCTCAAAGAAAAATAGGATAACATTTGAATATTTCACCTTCAACCGTGCATAACATAATTAAAAGATTGAAGGAATCTGGAGGAATGTCAGTGCGTAAAGGACAAGGGTGCCTACACAGAACAACCGTGATTTCCGATCCCTCAGGTGAAACTGCACTAAGAATCGTCATTCATCTATAAACTATATCATCGCATGGGCTCAGGACTACTTTGGAAAACCTTTGTTAAGTACCACAATACGTAGTTACATCCACAAATGCCAGTGAAAACTGTACTCTGCCAAAAGGAAGCCCTATGTTAACAGTGTCCAGAAGCGCCGTCCACTTTTCTGGGCTCGGAGGCATCTGGGATGGACCATCAAACAGTGGAAACGTGTACTGCAGTTAGAGAAATCAGTATTTCAGGAATTTTTTGGGAGAAATGGATGCCGTGTGCTCTGGACCAAAGAAGAAAAGGATCATCCAGACTGTTACCAGCAATTAGTCCAAAAGCCAGGGTCTGTCATGGCAAAGCTAACTTGCACTTCTTTGATGGCACTATTAATGCTAAAAAGTACCAAGAAATTTTTAAGTACAATATAGTGGCCTCCTTTTCCAGGGACGCTCATGCTTATTTCAACAAGACAATGCAAAACGACATTCTGTACACATTACAAAGTCCTGGCTGTGGAGGAAGAGGATACCGGTACTTGACTGGCCCGCCTGCAGTCCCGACCTGTCAAACAGACTCTGTACTGTTGCCCACCTTTTTTGCAGAAATAATGGGACAAAATTGCACCTGAAACACTTCATCACTTAGTGTCTTTAGTCCCTAAACGTCTTTTAAATGTTGTGAAAAAGAAAGGCAACAAGTGGTAAATGCTTTACTGTTCCAACTTTTTTTGAAATGTGTTGCAAGAACCAAAATTGGAATACGAAAAATTAAACTATAAAAATCATTAGGAACACATTAAATAATGTTCGTTGTATTTTCTGCAATGAAATACAAGTCAAGGTAAATTTAGAAATCCCTACTTTCTTTTTTTAATTTGTGTTTTTCATACTGTCCCAACTTTTTCTGATTTGGGGTTGTATATTAACAGAGTTTTTTTAATATTAAATGTAATGTCCATTAATGCATGAGTACACATGTTAGGCCCTGCTGGCACCACACCTATACAATAAAAACCTAGCAATGCTACCTTAACAGAAATTGCATTTACACAGTGTGTTGTTCATAAGAGAAAGTAAAGTTTAGTCCTTTTCATTAAAGAGTCAACATGGAGGTGAGATTAATTATGTTATTTTTAAAAAGAATATTCACTTTGTACCATTAAACCAACATAGAACTATAAAAAAAACATACCTAAAGCATGTCAAGGGTCAAGTATTGAAGATAGCTCTTAATAGCTCTGTGTTGCTTTTGAGCACTTTGATAAATGTGGCTCTTGGCAGTATGAGTGTCAGTAAAAGACACTCAAAATCTTGACAGCATGCAAAGGCATGCTTGCTAAAAGGTAGAAAACCTCATGAGTCGGCGCCAATAGCCTAGTGGTTAAGTGTGCCGACATATAGCACCATGGTGCTCATGGCGACCCGAGTTCGATTCCCGGCTCGAGATCCTATGCCGATCCTTCCCCTCTCTCTGCTCCCAATGCTTTCCTGTCTGTCCTCCACTATCTTAT
>CAIGQW010054506.1:7244394-7255896 GCA_903798125.1 Danio choprae
TGGAACAGAAAGTGTTAGCTGCAAAAGGATGTTTACATAGCATCCAGCTATGGCGAGTGCTTCAGAATCCATCAAGACAGCAATTCAAGAACAACCAGTGTTAAATGGCAGCAAGCTTGATGATGTTGTTTATCAAATTTACTTGACAATGTGTTGTGGATGTAAACAGAGAGGTGGCACAGATGTGTATCAGTGTAACAATCCACGGGAGACCAAGAAAACAGAAAATCTCTCATAGCATTTGGAATTGAAGCAAAATTGAGCGTAGCAGCCCTATCATTCGGTGACAATTTCAGGGCTTTTGCACTTGTCAAAAACCTGACGACAAAACAGCAGCCGCCGATACGCTGGGTTACACCCCAAACAGAGCTCAATAAACCTGGCCAACAAACCTACTGCATAAAATGAGAAAGTAAACTTGAATGGACAGTGTGCCTAAAATTGAAAAATCTACTTTCTCATGCTATAGTAATTTATTTCTTTAGTAGACCTAGACATGGGGCACATTTATGGAGCTAATTGGAGCTTGGCACACATGTTCACATTTTCATTTAGGGTTGTTTTACCTGCTTTATGAGGCACTGCCACATAAATTATTTTGACAAATTGTTCGGTCAACATTTTATCAGTATCATTCAGAAAAAAATATTCTTTGTAGTTGATGAAAAGTAAGAAGCATTTCATTTTAATTTTGAACAAAACCATGCAACAAACCCTAAATATAAATAACCTAACAATTAACTAACATGTTATATTATTTTAATAATACAGTTTGTGCATACACACCTAATTGTGCTCATAATCACACTTGCATACACCACTTAATACTGGTAAACAATATTTGGTTCACTCAAGCCCAGCAGCTATACAGATGCAGCAAGCATGCTGCACTGCAAAAAAAAAACTGTGCAAAATTAAACCAGGCAAGCACTGCTGCTATAAAATCAACAACCAACAGCTTTGGGCTGTGATGGTTTATTTAAAAAATGTAGAATTTCACAAAAGCTACACACATTCAGAATGTCTATTCTAACCAACAGTAACTTAATGGAAAATAATCAAAAATTATGCACACTAAAATGCTTGATCTGAAAAAAACGATTAAATTATAAAAGCATGCTTTCCTTTGTTATACTGCCCCAAAACACTGCAATTTCTCTATCAAATTGGAAGAGCTTTGACCACCTCAGAGGTCAGTGAGAAGGAGAATAAACACCTTAATTGCTTTATTGGGCCAAGTTAATGTGCCTAGAAAGACTGAACGGAATGAGAAATGAAGTCATTCTGTTTTTGTCCTAAACTACCAACCACACACAAAGCCAGAAACTGTTGCACATAAAATCAGCATGAAAATGAAAAGGTGACAGTTACTCACTGAAGAACAACAACATTTTAAGAACACTGTCCAAACTGGTGGTTGAAAGCGGTACAAAAAAAGAGCTTCTAAAAATTGAACAATACAATAAAGTCACCTTGACACGGTTTCACTCGAATTGAATTAAAGTACTATTGTAATTAGAAATGTTCCAGAACTTACAAACTATATTTCAATATCCTGAATAACTGAAGATATTATCAGACACATTACAAGCCTCAATAGTGTCCCAATTTTTGTTGTCATCTCCCTGAGTGGAGCAGGTTTTATCAAAAATCTAAATATACAAAATGCATTCTAAACAAATCTGGACAATTTATAGATATAGTTGGAGTCAGATTTATTAGCCCTCCTGAATTATTCGCCCCCTCTATATTTTTTTCCCCAATTTCTGTTTACTGGAAATAAGACATTTTTAACACATTTCTAAACATAATAGTTTTAATAACTAATTTCGAATAACTGATTTCTTTTATCTTTGTCATAATGACAGAACATAATATTTTACTAGATATTTTTCAAGATACTAGTATTCAGCTTAAAGTGACATGTAAAGGCTTAACTAGGTTAGTTAGGTTACTTAGGCAAGTTAGGGTAATTAGGCAAGTCATTGTATAACAGTGGTTTGATCTGTAGACAATCGAAAAAGGCTTTAAGAGGGCTAATAATATTAAATTTAAAACATTTACAACTGCTTTTAATTTAGCTGAAATAAAACAAATAAGACTTTCTCCAGAAGAAAAAAATATTATAGAAAATACTGTGGGAAAAGTCCTTGCTCTGTTAAACATCGTTCGAGAAATATTTGAAAAAGAAAAGAAAAATCTAATAATTTTGACTTCAACTGTAAGTGTAATTCATCTTCCATAAACCTAACTGCAACCACCCTGCCTGTACTAGATCAGCGAAGTAAAGTGGAAATATAAAATATACTCCCAAGAAAACCAAAGAGATACACTCCATCACACAATAACTAAACAAACTATTCTACTTTAAAAAGCCCTAAAGGCTACAGTCAAATATGCAGCTTTATTCCTAGTTCCAACTTCCCCCTTTTATTTAGTTTGTTACTGTTATGCATGCTCCAACAAGTCCACGTGAAAGACTGTGTGAGCCAGAGACTTAGCATGAGGGATTACAAACACACGTGTGTTTGTGTCGGATCCTAATCACATAATGAATATGGCATTGCGCAGGATGTCTAGATCAGCCCAGGCCTTCCACTTTACACTATAAATAACAGCTACCACAGCCAGAGCTTGCATCGGGAAGAGAAAAATCGCTGATGATTTGTCTTCAAACTCTTAGACGATACCAAGAAGTTGAGTTAATTCAAAGTCAAAGTCATCTTTATTGTCAATTCAACCTCATGTATACATACAGGACATACAGAGAATCGAAATTGCGTTACTCTCAGGCCCTAGGTACATAACAGACAATATAATTGCAAAGAGTAGAATAAAAAATAATAATACAATAATACATATATATAAAATACAACACAATTACACATATAATCTAAGAAATATAGGTAAAAATAATAAGTATTATTAAGTATTACTAAGCTGTTGCATTAAATACGATTGCAACCGACAAGCATCATGCAGATCTGATACAAACATACTGACAAACAACTGAATCCTGTAGGCTTTACACATGCATGGATAGCATATTTAAGCTGCTTCCTGGAGATTCAATGTAACAAATATTGGTTTACAGCAGCTAAAAGACACTTGGACACAAACGTTTCTGAATCCGCACACAAAATATCAGCAAGGCTTTACAATAAGGTTCCATTAGTTAATGTTAGAGAACATATGAACTAAAAATTAGCAATACATTTGATATATATATCTTTTTTTATTAATGTTAGTTTATAAAATGCTGCTCATTGTTAGTTAATTAAATAAATAATACTAGCAAAGACAAATTTGGATTCTATGGTAGATATCTATGGAACTTTACTGTAAAACGTCATCAAAATGCTGAGCTAATTTTGTAATGTCTTTAAATCAACTACATCAACATGTTTTTTTAGGTAACACATGTTGTTAGTTCTCCCTAAATTCAAACATTGAGAATCAAATCATTAATGTATTTATTTTTTTCAGTTTATCTATTGTTAATAAAAGTGTGCTTGTGCGGAACAATTCATAAACTTTGACTTGCCTAAATCCTCTAGCAATAATTTAAAATAATAAATGCTGTCTTTACATGAATTTGGCTTCAATCTGTTTGCATAATCAGAAAACATATTTATTTTTTTCTTTTGTGCATGTTACTGATAGAAAAGCTTTACCCTGAACATCACATATACAACCATTATGGCTCATTTTTAAGCAAACAGCATGCTCTGTGTACTTCAAGATTCTAATTTCAGCTAATATCCAGCAGGAACCAACAGTCAAACTAAAAATCCAATACAGTCATCATTCAAAAACCATCAACTAAAGCTCTTCGGGTGGAAAGGTCATAAGAAAATAAGAAAATATCCATTATTGTACAATTTGGGCATGGCAAACGGGCCAAAACTGCAATGAAGTGTTGCATCACTTTACTAGGATGGTTTCTGCTGCCCCGCCAGATTGTGCTCCACTTCAGACTCGCATAATCAGGATGTCACATTTTATGTAAATTGTATGCAAAATTATACAAAAAAAGTTATAAAAAAACTGTGTAAATTGTAATATATAAAAAATGCTGCATACAATAAACACGGACATCAAACATTTACTGTTGAATAAAATATTAAATTATGCAAGATAGATAGATGGATAGATGGATAGATGGATAGATAGATAGATAGATAGATAGATAGATAGATAGATAGATAGATAGATAGATAGATAGATAGATAGATAGTGGGAGTAATTTTGTGAATTTCTGAACTGAACCCTTTCAGGTATGGAATCATACACCTGTAAACCCTTATGGCACCCACACTCTAGTGATATCATCCCAACTATTCTTAGAAAAGTTTAAGCTATTGGGCAGCTAGTGATTAGTATAAATTAATAAATGCATCATCTAAAACTCAGGTAGACAAGTTCAAAAGGACGCATACAAGCTCCAGTGCTGCAACAGTCAAGTTGAAGGTTGCAGAGACTATTTGGTTTAATCTCACTGAACACGGAAACAAATCAATGACAGATGCATCCACCTGCCCGTCATGCAAAACAGCATATAACCAACAAACAATATAAACTGGACACATCCTGATTCATCTAACTTGGAGATTATAATCCATTGGCAAATGCAATGCATATTACAGTTGAAATGCCTAAAAGCACAAACCTGTCTGTCCTTTCCCGAGGGTCTTTTCTAAGCGGTATGGTCCCACGTAATTGGCATGAGGGGTAGTGCTGTTTTCTTTCCCAGACAATGACATGTTTCCCGTCTAAATACACTTCACGCGGCGTTGCAGTTCTTGGGATACAGCAATCCTCTTAAATCTGCGCTGCTCCGGAGGACGCGCTTTACTCCAATTTAACGATGCCTCTATCTTTTTCTCCAGTCCGTATCAGCCCGGTAATCTGTGGCTTGGGTGGGAAAAGGGGTATTTTAATATGTCCTATTCTTTCCTTTTTACGGGGTGAACCGGGTGGTTTAAAATCCGACGGGCATTGCGGAGACCTGCACAGCTCGCGTCCGCCTGTGCAGCTTGCTCTCTGTTGAGTGGCCGGTCTGCCAATCCACCAACGCTACTACGGCGAAGGCAAGCTTGTTAATATTCAAAAGCTAAGCCTTCGCTATTGGATAGTCACTAAACGACGTCAGCAAGGTTAAAAATGCCTTTTTAAAATAAGAAATCAACTCAAACAGCTATTTTGGATTTAGTTTTTAAAAGTTATTGATCATTGTGTGCTTTGGGGTTCTTATTTGTTTGTTTTTTTAAGAAGTGTACTGCTTGGCTTCACTAATGTAGAAAAAGATAAATTAATTTCCATTATTGACCTATTATTTATTAAATTAATATTTACAGAATTGTCATACATAATATACATAATATTATTTCTTTCTAAATTTCATAGGCTATAACGCACTATAAAGTCACTCGTCGAAATCAATTTATTATTTCATCCATCAATAATCTTAAAGCTGTTAAAATAATTTATTAATCTTTGTGGATTATTTTGTTAAAACTTAAATTTTACATGATTTATTAGTTGTTCTTTCCCTGTGCTGGGTTGCGACTGGAAGAGCATCCACTGCGTAAAACATATGCCGGAATAGTTGACGGTTCATTTTGCTGTGGCGACCACTGATAAATTAGGGACAAAGCCAAAGGAAATTAATTGAATGAAAAATTCATCATATAAAATTATGCTTTAAATGTAAAACCACTTGCAATTTTAATACTTTTTTTGGTCCCTTGGCATTATATTCACTTACTAACAATCCTTCGGCTTAGTCCCTGATTTATCAGGGGTCACCACAGCGGAATGAAACAGCAATTACTCTTGCACACCGTAGCTCAGTGCTTGGGACAATCGCCTCACAGCAAGAAGGCCACTGGTTCGAGTCTCGGCTGGGCCAGTTGGCATTTCTGTGTAGAGTTTGTGTGTTTGCGTGGGTTTCCTCCGGGTGCTCCGGTTTCCCCCACAGTCCAAAGAAATGCTGTATAGGTGAATTGAATAAACTAAATTGGCCGTAGTGAATGGGTGTGTATGGATGTTCCCCAGTATTGGGTTGCAGCTGGAAGGGCATCCGCTTTGTAAAACATATGCTGTATAAATTGGCGGTTCATTCCACTGTAGTGACTGCTGATTATTAAAGGGACTAAAAAGAAGGGAGATTAATTTTGAATTTTAAATAAACAAATAACAGAACCTGTGGAAATATAGTGGAAAGAAACAGAAAATGTCAATTTACAAGAACCTTTTTAAATTGTAGTTAACGTGTTAAATAATATTTTTAATTGTTAATGCTGTCTTTTGAGTGACAGTGCAGTTAATCTGACAATGCAACTTTTTATTGTTAGTTCCTGTTAGCTCAAAAAAAAAATTATGAAATGTAGCCTATGCACATAACACATGCAGCAGGCATAGGATGACCTTCAATGATGAAATATGGCAAAATAATGACAGTTCTTGTTTCAATGTTGAAACAACATGGATGCAAAGTTTAACGATCAAAAGAAGACAAACCTTCGTAATTTGAACACACGTGACGTCAGCAAAAAAATGCTCCTTTGTCATAGTAGGATTATAAATTTTGTATATGCAGGCTAATTTTTGAGAGAATGTCTTTAAATTGTTTAAAAGTTTGTTTGCTTGTTTGTTTACATTAAATCTATGAAATATTTGACTATTATTTTATTATAGATCATTTTATGTTTTTGTCTGGTATGAATTCATAAGTGAAACACGTAGCATTTTTCAGTTGTCTAAATTCCAGTGCTGTAAATTCGCTGAGTAGAGTGTGTTGGCCAGAAGTTTCATTTCACAACCTACTGATTATAGACCTGTGTGCAGGCAGGAGCAGGTGCTGAAGGTGCAGCAGCAAATGACACGCATCCCCTACTGTGTCAGCACCCAACTTTGACAAGCACACTGCTGTGCCAGAGGTTATTTAACTGTTCAAACTCACATTTATATCCTGTGAGTTACATTGAAACTAAACTTGAGTTATGTCTGAAACTAAGTATCAGGAACAAAAACGGTTCCTGAAATTTGTCTTCAATTGAGAACTGGATGCTCTCCAGGAAGATCTGAACCTCAGGTCTACAGTACATCAGTTAAGGCTACAAAATAATGCTTTGAACAGGCTTGATTACTTTTGATTATATACTTGCTTTAGGAAGTGTTCTAGAATGCAAGGCATGATCTCATATAGTAAACATTGCAGGATGTGCATTCAAAGGTTAATTACAGTAAACGTCATTTCACCAAGGGGAACTTCCTGGAACAACATTACCTATGTAGATAATTAATTATTCCATTTGATCTGGGTTTGACTTAAATTATTTAATATTATAAAAAAACAAACAAACTCTGAAGCAGATAATTCAGTTTGCAGCTGAATGAAAAATAAAGTTTAATATGAATTACTATGGGTGACATGGTGGCGCAGTGGGTAGCGATGTTGCCTCACTGCAAGAAGGTCGCTGGTTCGAGTCCCGGTTGGGTCATTTGGTGCTTCTGTGTGGAGTTTACATGTTCTCCCTGTGTTTGCGTGGGTTTCATCAGGGTGCTCTGGTTTCCCCCACAGTCCAAAGACATATGATGTAGGTGAATTGAATAAGCTAAATTGGCCATAGTGTGTATGGGTGTTTCCCAGCGCTGGGTTGCGGCTGGGTCATCCGCTGCCTAAAACATATGCTGAATAAGTTGGCAGTTCATTCCGCTGTGGTGACCTCTGATTAATAAAAATAACAAAAACTAAAGTGCTAAAGCAAAACAAACCTAGTCAAATAAAAAGCTCATTTAAAATAAGAACAATAGTAAAGATGAGTAAATCATTCATTTTCTGTGTGTGCGTGCGTGTGTAAACTAAACCAAACCTTTAAGCCCAAAGATTTTAAGTTCCAAAATTGACATAAAGGAAGTACACTGAAAAAAATGATTCACTGGATTTACTTAATTTTTTTAAGGCAAGTTGTTGCAAATAATTAGTTTGAGTTGAATTTAAACAAACAAATTAAGTTAGACTTAGTCAAATAATATGTGCTGAATTTAAACAAACAAATTACGTTGGATTTACTCAATTTCATTTAGTTATCTTTATCCAATGAAATTCAGTAAGTTCAATACTATTTAAATGTTATTCCTACTTAATTTATTATTTAAATTTATAATTTAAATTATCATTGAACAGCTTGCAAATACACTTTGAAATGACACGTGACCAAGTTTGTTTTTAATTAATTTTAATTACTTTTTAGAATGCAATTTCTAACAATAATTAAATCACTGCCCATAAGTTCGTCAACAGCACAATGTTTAAAATAACAGTTCTTACAGTACATTCAATTCACATCTACACACACAAAAATGTATTAACTGATGGAACAAACTGCAATTCTTATACACAGACAGGCACACACACTTTTTAAAATGTATGAAATGTAAATATACATATCTTCAATTGATAACAATTAAGTACAGGATACATTGACACCAAAAATTCAACACCTTCATTTCACACCAATACACAAAATAATTAACTTATTAACTTAATAAATACTTAACTTACTAAAGGATTTAGCAACTACAACAAACTGCACTTTTTATTAAATGTACACACACAAACATTTTTTTTAAATGTTTTACCCAAGTATACAAGTCTTAAAAGCAATTAGGTGCAGGCAACAAGTTCCTAGAGCAAATTCATTTCACACACATGCACATAAAGAAAAATAAATTAATTTATAAACAAGTCCTACAATAAACTGCTGTCAGTGTTCGTCCGCGTCATCATTTGTTATTGTCACGTGCTTTCTTTGTCTTTCTCCCGCCACCATCATTGTTAATCTTTTCCACCTGTGTTCATCCCTTGTGTCTCTTTAGCGTAATCAATCCCTCTTCTATTTATACCCTTTCGTCTGTGTCCATTGTTGTCCGGTATTTTGGTTCGTGTGGTTCGTTTGTTCCTGTGTCGTCCTGTCTTCCCGCATCCAGTATCTGTTCCCCGTAAGTGTTCAATAAATCCGTGTTTGTAATGTTTCTCATTCTCCGTCTCGTTATGTCATCTTCCGCCAGCCAGGCGTTACATAATACCGGACCCAAAAATAGCGGCGTGTTTTCCCCCGATTTTCTTTTTTCAGTCTTTTTGCCCCTCAGTGTTTTATTTTCTCCCCTTCGTCTTTTCCTGAACCCCATCCACCTTCCTGTCTGTCATCACTGCCTGCTGGAGCAAGGGGAGAGCAGCCCTGAGGACCATGATCGAGCGACTGCTAACAGCTTTCCGGGCGACGTGCTCTGCACGCCCATCATCTTTAGCAGAGCACGATTGCCCGAAGATGGTCCTCGGGGCAACATCGCCGCAAACATGGAGTGGACACTGGCGAGTAAAAGATCGCTACTCACCGCCTTCCTGGAGGAAGAACTCGTCAGTGCCACTCCCGACCCAGTGCCAGCTTGCCAGAGCCCACCGCAGACGGAGAGCCACCCCCAGCCGATGAGCGGTCGCCCCCTAGAGCGACGGAGCGGAATCGCGCTGAGATGGAGGAGCTTATAATCCCGTCTGACCAGGTGGACGAGCCGGCAACACCGCCAAGAGGGGGAGTACTGGCGGCTACCCGCGGAACCAGCAAGAGTCCCGCCCACCCCCCCTATGCAGATGGACAGCGGCTGGACACTGGGAGGCTACTCATTGGCTTCTGGAGCTTTAATTTTAATCATCCGCTGCTTTCAGGCAGCAATATCCGTCCGCTGCTTTCAGGCAGCAATATCCGTCCGCTGTTATCAGGCAGCAACCAACTGTTTCTGCACAGTTTTTTAATCTTTCTTCTCGAAAAAAGCCTCAGCTCCAGGGTCATGAGTAGCTTCCCACGGTCCCCCAGAACTGCAGCCAGTCATCAAGCTCCAGCACTGCTGCAGTCAGCCAGCCCCCCAGCTCACGCTCCAGCTCCGGAAATGGAGCTCACTTATGGGCGCTGCCTGTCTGCGTCTTCCTCTGGAGGGTGTCGCCCAGCGTCAGCTCCTACGGCCTCCGAGCTGCGGACTCCACCTCGGCCCTTCGACCCTAGGGCTCCGCGTTGGCTCACTCCTCCCTCGTCTTCGTCATGGGCCGTCCGCCCACCAGCTCCGCCAGGCTCCCTTGTCCCTCCGGCTCCACCTTGGTCAGTCGTCGCCCTTCCTTCGCCTCTGGACTCCACTCTTCCGGCTGCACCTCATCGCACCGTCCTACCGGCAGCGTTGAGCTCCTCCATCCCTCCAGCTACGCCTTGGTCCTCTGTCGCTCTGGCTACGCCGCGGGCTTCCGGAACCCCGCCGTCGCCTTGCTCGGGTGAGCCGCCTGCTTCGCCCGGCCCTCAGAAACCTCGGCGTTACCTTCGCCCTTCGGCTCTCCGTCACTTCCTTGGGCTCCACCGCCATCAGCGGTGTCTCCCTCGGTCGGCCCCCTGGAGACAGCAGCCACTCCTCCTCCATGGATCCTCCCTTCCTCGACTCTGCCCGGGGCCGTCCTTCTGGCTGTGTCATGGGTCCTCCTGCTCCGGTTCCCTTCCTGTCTCCCCCTTGGACTCCTCTCTTGTACCCTCCACTTCTACCATCCTCCTTTTTGTTGTTTCCTGTTGAAGGCGCGGGGACCGCGCCTTCAAAAGGGGGGGGTACTGTCAGTGTTCGTCCGCGTCATCATTTGTTATTGTCACGTGCTTTCTTTGTCTTTCTCCCGCCACCGTCATTGTTAATCTGTTCCACCTGTGTTCATCCCTTGTGTCTCTTTAGCGTAATCAATCCCTCTTCTATTTATACCCTTTCGTCTGTGTCCATTGTTGTCCGGTATTTTGGTTCGTGTGGTTCGTTTGTTCCTGTGTCGTCCTGTCTTCCCGCATCCAGTATCTGTTCCCCGTAAGTGTTCAATAAATCCGTGTTTGTAATGTTTCTCATTCTCAGTCTCGTTATGTCATCTTCCGCCAGCGAGGCGTTACAACTGCAATTTGTGAGCCTTGTTTTTCTTGACGCCTGCTTCAGAACTTTTGGGGAGAGTCTGTCAGAACGATTTGCATAAGTACTTTCTGTGCAAACTCGTAGTATTTTAGTTCTTATGGGTACACCAAATTAAGCAGGTAAATTGCCCCCAGCATCAGTGCACAGGCTTGTGCAACAGATTTGATCTGCTCAGGAATCACTGTTCCCTCAATATCAACACCAATGTCATCGTAGTCTCCAAAATCTCCTCCCTTCCTTATTGATCACACATATGACCATGGTGATATTTGTCAGGTCCTTCTTTTTGATTGCCCTATATTTAAATTTAAAAAAACTGTTATTAGACATTGTGTTTTGAAACATAATTTTTTCAAAATTCTGTAGAAATCAAATGCAATTAGAACCAAAACCCTAACAGCCCTCCCCACACTCATATTGTCACACCCTCTGCACGTTCCATCAGCCCCAATCACCATTCTCACTCTCCATCCACCACACACCGTACACAATCACCAGATTACTGATCACACACAC
>CAIGQW010054506.1:7334872-7369882 GCA_903798125.1 Danio choprae
ATAAACACTGTGTGAAAAGATATCCTTGTCTTCTGTGATCCGTGACAATAAGGAGCTTCAAATAGACTTACCTGTAAATGAATGTACGCCATGACGACAAGGTGAGTTTTGATTTCTCAAATAAAGATCCAATTCTCACTGTTCGACTGGTTTTCTTGCCCCGGTGACTTTTATGTCTGCATGTCCTATGAAGGTCAATATTTCTAAGTAAGTTCGAACTAAAACATTCATGCATTGCATCCATTAAGAACATTTTATTAAAAAACAATAATAAATATAGCCTAGTAGTTTTCAGTTTTTATTTAGGCTACCAGATGAATGTCTGAATTCTAGTAAAGTCACATTCTAAATCCTGTACATTCTGAATCCACACACACACACACACACACACACATATACATACAGAAACTCATCAAAACTCACCAATGAAAACCATCTGACATTCTATGATTTCTCGTGAACTCCATGACCACACCTTAAGCAATGTACTCTGCTTGCCAGTAACTTTTTGCTTTGAAGCCATTTAATGAGCTTGAGATTCCTTTTAGTAGATGGTTTCTGAGTCCCAAAAAGCAAGATTTTTGTCAGTCGCATAGTTTGTGATTTCCTCCAACACGCCGTTTGACTCTCGAGCGCGAAACTCCAGCCACCATTATAGATCGCCCCGCCTAGTAAAGTGAATCGTGGCTCTTTTTAAGGAACCGATCATTTGGACAACAACATTTAAAACCGACATTTTCTAATCGGGAATTATGAGTTTGTGTGCGCTATTGTCATTAAACAAGAAAGTAAGGAGAAAACAATACGTAGACAGACAAAAAGACAAAATCTCTTAAGATTTAAGTCGACTCTTATGGTTCACTTTAAAGAATCGGCTCATTGAGCCGACTCATTCGCAAATGAAACATCGCAGAGTTGTACGACCAGCTTTGATCAAAGGAAATGTAAACATTTTGAAAATTTTAGGTGAGATAAAACTATACGGAGCAGAACCTTCTTTGGAAATATTTACATCCTGGGACAACTGTAAAGACATACAAGATCTACCATAGCTTCACGTTGGATTTAGAGGTGAACTTGCCTTAGTGAGCATTCAAACTATGTCCTCAACTGACGAGGAAGGGACTGCGCCATTTATGCCAACTACGCGCCAATTAACAGACGAAGAGGATCCTGACAAAATGGAAGAGTCAGGAACAGCAACGAGGAGTGGAAGGGCAATAACAAAAAGAAAATCACAAATACAACGCCGACCATTACTGTAAGTATTTATATCATGCTTTTTGTTGTTTTCTTTGCGGTATTGTACGAATTTCCAATTAGTTGACCCCCACACTCTTTTTTCAATTTTGAAATTGTGTTTCCCCCTAGTTCTTTCAGTACGCAAGAAGCCTAACCTTAGAGTGGAAAGTATTCCAACCAGCTCAGCCTGCTGAACAATTAACCAGTGATACAGCAGGTTTGTTTGCAGTGTTTTCTACATCAACATAAGCAAGGCCTATATAAGTACATTAAAGAAAAATAAAGACAAATTGTTGAATTTAACATATATATTTTTAATCTTGTGATTTATATACTTAATATTAATCATATGTTTTATTAGCCTGACTGGAAGTTACATGACAGCCATGTGGTGTCAACATGTTTTTTCGTGACCTGAACAGTTATCATTTATTTTGTATACTTTAAGCAATTCCCCTTTAATCAAATTGAGTTTATTTTTGCTTACAAATAGTTTTACCTGCACGCAAAAGGGTTCAGTCGAAAAATCCATCAAGCTCGTCAGGTGGTAAGTAAATGACTTGAATGGTTCATTTTATAATGTTAATCACTCAGCACACTTAAATGAATTACTTTTGGATCTTTAAAAATAATCAGTTAACCTTTAATAAGATAGACTTATGCAGTGTTTTACGTATACACCTAATTCATTTTCTTTAATATTTCTTACTATGTTACTATGTTTAATATACCAAGCCTACTGTAGCTGAACAAATTAAGTTTATTTCATATTTATTTATTTACTCTGTTTACATTTTTTTTAACTAGAGATTAATGTCATTGCTGCAAAACAGAATTTGAACTATTAACCATTACCTTAACAGGGTTTTTCCATGGTGGCTGAATGGTATGCTTATTCACACACAGTAAAGAGTACCCTAGTACCCATGTGATCTGCCAGCCCTATATTAATAATACATTTTAAATGTAAAGAAATAGGGCATCCACTGCGTGAAACATATGCTGGATAAGTTGGCAGTTCATTCCGCTGTGGCGACCCCAGATTAATAAAGGGACTAACCCGAAAAGAAAATGAATGAATGAATGTATAGAAATAAGTTTGTAGTTTTTTGCTCATCATATTTATCTCCAACCAGAGATACAGCTATAATACAAATATAATAGTTACATTGTTATTATTTTTTTTATTTTGTGGTACTTTTTGTTTTACACTAGTTGAGACTTTGTCTTTTAACATGTTGACCTAAAGCGATAGTTCACCCAAAAATGAAAATTTCTGGTTAATTTACTCACCCGCAATGAGTTTTTCTCTTTTTTCAGTTGAAAATTAAAGAAGATTTCGCTGAATCTGTAGTGCATGGTGATTCATACATCTCATTCAGTGGGAATAGCTAATAATATTGTAAATAATGTTAAAATTTTTTACACGGACTGATCGTTTTGCTTCACAAGACTTAATTATATCATGAGGACCCAAAGCTATTGATTTGTACTAGTTTGTAAGTGCTTATTATTAATCTGAAAAAACATTCCCTGTTCGGTGGCATTATATGAATAAGTACGGATTCAGCTAAAATCTTCTTTAATGTTCTACGGAAGAAAAAAGGTCGGTAACACTTTATTTTGATGGTCCATTTGAGTATTAGTAGACTGTCTGCTTAATATTTGTTGATACTGCTGCTAAACCAACATTTAACTGACTATAAGAAACTTTGCAAGTACATATCAACTTACATTAACCCCAACCTAACAGTCTACTTATAATCTAATGAGAATTAGTTGGCATGTAGATGCAATGTAACTTAAATTCAACAAACGGACTATCAACATAAATTGTGACCAAAAGGCCTCCTACATCTTGGATGACATGTGGGTGAGTAAGTTAATGGGAATTTTTTATTTATTTTTTGGGTTAACTATCTCTTTAAGTATATATGTTTTTTAAATTATGACTAGAGTATGTAAGATACAATATGTAGTCATTCATTCGAGCAGTTACATAACTGGTTTCTTTTCTAAAAGGAGCACCCACTGCACAATTATCTCTTGAACAAGCCAAAAAAACAATTAAAATTCAAAAGGAGAAGATACTTTATTTACAAGAGAAAGTTGACTTTCTGATGAACGACAGGAATTATCTCCGTTCAAGACTGGAGGATGGTACATTTGTGTTTCTTTTTTGTGTTCTTTCAGTTTTGTGTTCATTTTTGTGTTTTTTTTTTTTATTAAGGTAACACTATTTTACATAACCTATCATATAAATGGTTGTTGACATCATGGTCACGTATTTGGCATATACAAAGATAACGATTTAAGAAATCTGCCTTTTCTAAGTATCACTACATTAAGTGTGATTAAATTATTTAATAACTTGTAGTTTTATGTTCTCAATACATTGTATTTGTTCTCTGTCAAAGCCCTTAGTCTGAGGTGTGAAACTGTTAATTCACCTGGCCTGACTGCATCATCATCCACTATTGCTACATCACAGGAGAATCAGTCCACTGATACATCTTTAGATTCATCAGAATCGACAGACTCATCAGATTCGGAACCTACAGCAAAGAAGAAAAAGGGTAAAAAGTCAAAGAGCAAGAAGAAATCCAAGACAAAGATGATTGATTTCAAACTAAGTATGTTTATTCATTCATTCATTTCGGCTTAGTCCCTTTATTAATCTGGGGTCGCCACAGCGGAATGAACCGCCAACTTATCCAGCATATGTTTTACGCAGCGGATGCCCTTCCAACTGCAACCCATCTCTGGGAAACATCCATACACACCCATTCACACACTACGGACAATTTTAGCCTACCCAATCCACCTATACCGCATGTCTTTGGACTTGTGGGGGAAACCGGAGCACCCGGAGGAAACCCACGCCAACACAGGGAGAACATGCAAACTCCACACAGAAACGCCAACTGACCCAGCCGAGGCTCGAACCAGCGACTTCTTGCTGTGAGGCGAACGTGCTACCCACTGCGCCACTGTGAGTCACTAAGTATGTTTATCCAAATTTAAATGTATAGTTCATCCAGAAATTCTAAAATTCTGCCCTAATGTGATTTAAATGCTTCTAAGAAATAACTTAATTATTAATATAAATCATCCCCACTTGCAGGTTAGATTGTTTTTGGTTTTTAATAGACAAGGTCAAAATGCTTTGCCCAGCAAATATTTTTGTTTATAAGTTGTAAAATAGTTGTACAAACAGATGTCTTGCCCAAAAAAGGCAGAATATGAGCTGTAAATTAAAATTTACGAGATATCTAAAAAATAGGCTAAAAAAAGACTAGTCATCAAACTAGACAGGAATGAATGAACACACGTATGAAGTTTGTCTAATTAGTCTGTTTGATATCTAGTCAGTATGTCCAGGGCTTAGTTCAAATCCCAAGTTTGGGATTAGTAAGATTTTTTGTTCTTAAAAACAAGGTTTTCTGTTTATAAAGGCTGCATTTATTTGATCAAAAATACAGTTAAAACACACAGTGTGAAAAACAGTTACAACAGAAAATTACTTTTTTTCTTCGGAAAGAACTGTGTTGTATGTAAATATCGTAAAATTAAAATTTCTTCTGGGACATAAAGCTTTTTAAGCAGCATTACTCTAGTCTTAAATGTCAGATAATCATTCAGAAATCTGCAGATTTGCTGCTCATGCTAGTTGATATTTTATGTTGAAAAAGTTTCATGTTTTTTTTTATGCTAAGTTAACCCCCCCCCCCCCCCCCCCCCAAAAAAAACCCAAGTTTATAATATCTAATTGTGAATAATTTTATGTGTTTTTTTTTCTTTCTGCAGTAAGAACGCCTGAAGACTCCATCAATCGTTACCACAAAGTTTTGCAACTGGTTAGGGATGGTTCAAGTAAAGCTGAAGCATAGAACAAAGTCAAGATCAACAGAAATACAATTGTCATGCAAGCCCCTATTGCGGAATTGGCAGCAGCAAACCCTACAGAATACAAGTCTTTAAGGGCAACCCTCAAGAAGGGAGAAAGTGTTCAGAAATGTGCTAATCTCTGTCTCACACGTTGTCTTGCTCAGTAATATGGAGATAATGAAGCAGTTGAAAGAGAGCAATGCCCTGCTTGATATTTTCAAAAAGTGAGTTTTTAAAAGAATTATGCTAAACGTGAATGAGGCAGTTTCTGTTTTTCACAATTCCCAAGGTTGTATGTTTGCATTGCTGTTGTGTGAATATTTTTTTATTTAATTGATTTTTTTTTTAGTTAATGGAGTCTTTGATTTATATAACATTTTGATTAATGGTGATCTGAAAAAAGTTGTTTTGAGTTTGCTTATTTTCAACCGCATGTAAGATTAAAATTATCTGATCTGATCATTCAGTTGATTCACCTGATCGTTGTATTTGGTAAGAGTGCAAAATAAAGTCCTTGGTGAATGTTAATAATGACTACATCTACATCTTAGTGATGGTATGCACCTGTACATACTAAGTTGGTTGTACACAATAACTCATTCTTAAGTACTCCTATACTAACATGAACTCATGAGTTGATAATGTATTGTTATGTCCTGACTACTTGGGGGGGGGGGGGGGGGGCACATTATGATTAACTCATTCTTAACTACTCAGACTAACATGAACTCATAAGTTGTTAAGGCATTATTGCACAGAGGGCCACATCATTGTAAAGTTATTATAAATTAGATGTGGCCTACACAATTTGCTCATCACTTATCATTCGATGCCAGGAGTGCTATGACTGTTTAAACTGTCCATTATGATTTAAGGACAGAATACACAATACTTTCTGACACAATAAAGCAGTAACAAAAACCAGACCCAGTAAAGTGGAATAAAAGCATCATCTGTAGGCTAAAGCTGACTTTTTATTTGGGTGGTAATGTCTGCTTCACGAGTGCATGTTAGTGCGATACTTTACCCTTGAGGACAATTGAGCAGTGCCTTGAGGCCCGATGCACTGTTACCACTCACAGTGAAAACATGAATAATGAACAGGTGATTAATAACAGGTAATCAGGTGTTTTTTATATTGTGCCTTTCTTGAGGAAGATAATTATTCCATATATAATATAGATAATTAACATTCAATGGTGTTTTTCATGTACACTAAAGGTATTTTTCACAGAGCGACTTACATTTAGCTTAATCTAAAGTGTTAATTAATACATTAATTAACAAACATGTACTAATAAGTAATTAAGGTAGCCGTTATTCACACATGAACTCATGTGACTTATGCTGTGAGTGACTTATGGGTTAGTTCATGATTAGTTTATGCATGAACTCATGAGTTCATAATAAAGTAATGGTTAATTTACATATTAATACATCATTATTCATGTACCAACATATGACAATTTGACAAAAAGTTTGAGGTGCATGAGTGAATATTGTAAGGAAAATAATATCCAAAGCATCTGGATTCCAAAAATTGGCTGTGGATTGGATAAACTAGATAAGTTGACAACATTATAAGAAAAACTTTTGAACACCAGGAAATAACAATTACTGTGTTTGAGCTTTGAGCAGAGTGTGAAGCAATTGTATGAAATATAGTTAACCAGCCTTTCAAATTTTTTTCTCTTGCTAATCTTTTTTTTTTTTCGCATCTAAAATTGAGTGTTTTTGAATTTTTAAATGAATGACATTTTTAGACAGTCTTCATTTTAATCATATTGTGGTGTTTTTTGAATTTTGGTGTTTTTTGAATTTTGAAGTTAGTCATATTTTTACAGGATTGAGTCTTCATGCTAATCATATTTTGAATGTTACAATTTTTAATTTTAGTAAAAGTGTTACATTTCTGTTTGAATTTTTCATTTTGATAAGTTTTCATTTTTATCCTAGTTTACAGATTTTAATATTACATCTTAACCATTTGATAGTGTGAAGTTTTCAGATGAATCATAATTGAGCATTGTTGTTTGCATTGTGTGGCAGCACGGTGGCGCAGTGGGTAGCACAATCGCCTCACAGCAAGAAGGTTGCTGGTTTGAGCCTCGGCTGGGTCAGTTGGCATTTCTGTGTGGAGTTTGGATGTTCTCCCCGTGTTTGCATGGGTTTCCTCCGGGTGCTCCGGTTTCCCCCACAAGTCCAAAGACATGCCGTATAGGTGAATTGGGTGAGCTAAATTGTCAGTAGGTGTATGTGTGTGAATAAGTGTGTGTGGATGTTTCCCAGTGATGGGTTGCAGCTGGCAGGGCATCCGCTGCGTAAAACATATGCTGGATAAGTTGGCGGTTCATTCTACTGTGGCGACCCCAGATTAATAAAGGGACTAAGTCGAAAAGAAAATGAATGAATGAATGTTTCCATTGTTGAATGTTTCATCATAGTTATATTGTTTTCAATTTTGAATTTTTCTGATTTTTATCATATTTTATCTTCATATAAGTGTTGATTTTAGATCTTACATTAAAATCTTGGATTTATGTTGTTGATTTTATTGAGGTTGTTTGTCAGGTTTAAAGTTCTGAGTTTGGATTTTTGAGTTTTTCAAATTCATTTTAATTCAATTAATGGATTTAAAAAAAAAATAATAATAATAAATAAAATAATAAAATAAATAAATAATATTAACAATTCTGATTTTAATTACATTGCAGTTATAATTTTTTTTTAATGAAATTAAATTGTGAAGAAAACTGCAACGTATATGAGACTATGGTGGAATAATCTTTTGTGTAGTGACCTCCTTGTTTTTGGAGGTCAACAGAGGGAAATTGTAAGAAAATAGAATTAAATTTTTAGAGTTATTAGAGTTATCCTTTATTCTTTATTGGAAATATTTTGTATGCTTTGCCAAATTAGATGTTAACCGAAACTGTCCTTTGAGTGACATGTGTTTTGCATCCTAATGAAGCTTTTTGCAGAAGGAGCTATCTTGGACAAAAAAAGATGCAGCAGAAACAATAAAAATAACGTGTCTCTCGCTTCTCATTTCCTGTGTAACCATTTATGAAAACAAATTGGGGCCTATGGAGGCCTCAAAGCATGCATTTAACTGGTTCAGTTCTTCTGTGCAGAAAAGGGGAACTACAGACAGTGCAGAAAAGCTGACAGGGAGACAACCCGCCTTCTTTTTCTGTGATTATAAAAATGGGTCTTTAGTCCCAAAGAAACAAATGCAGACCGCCTGATGTGTCCTCTTGGGTAGCATTGTATAACCAATAGGACATATTTGTGCGACCCAGGGCCCTAATCGAATTATTCATTTGTACTAAATAAATTACAAATACTTTTGACATTGATCGCCGCCTACTTAGTTGGTATTGAAGACGCATGGAATTATAGAGCAATATTCCAACAACATATATATATATAGTATTTAGTTAATTTAAAGGAAATAATGTGCCTTGCTAACCACTGAATGAGTGACTTCTGGTTTAACTCATTAAGCTGGATCACCGTTTCATCCATCAGCCTGCAACTGCCAAGCACCAGATCTCAGATGTGGTCAGAACTGTCAGGATTTTAGAACACCTTGGGGTGCGAACATCAGCCTTCTTGGTTGTGGACTCGTGTATGGCACACAGCTTTGTACAAATGGCCTTAACCAAGCAGCTGGTGCTGGACCACTGTGCTGGACCCCCAGGAAGTCCAATCAGACAGCGATTGACGCTCTCCACACCTGGAGTGACTCTGGAGCGCTTCAGTGCCTTAAAGCGTCCATGCGTCAGCTGAGGCTGATGTCGAGGCTGATAGCTGCTACGTTGTTCATCAACATCCAGGCGAGCTGTCCACAGTTGGATGGCCTCTGTCACCTGCAGGTCAGTGAGGTAAGGAGCCTCACGGAGACCTACCAAGTAAGCAGCCGGATCCTGCATTGGCATCATGTCCAATGACTACTCCCTAGTAAATTCACATTAAGATTTGTGGAATAAAACAAGACTAAATCAAATCAAGTTCTTAATGTGTCTTACCTGAGCCTACGAAGCTGTCCTTCTTCAGCAGATGATGTGGACGGCTCAGCCAGTGATGCTGGGGACTGAGGCAGAGGCAAATTTAAGAGGCTGTTTCTGAGATCATGGCAGGGGTCATCCTCATGCAGCACTGGAACTGTGATGTTCTCCATGCTCTCCTCCTCAAACCCCTCATCTTGTAGATCCTGGTCATCTACTTCCTCCACGAGCCTGTCTTCCTCCTCTGGGTTCTGGAGCACTGGAGTCAGGGTTTTGCTAGTCTGGCTGTAATTCACCTAAATAATAAAACAAATTTAAAAACATATCTTAAATAAAACATATAATACAATATAATATAATATAATACACATTTAGCTTAACTAATTAATGAATTGCTTGCCTGTATATGCTCCAGGAGGGTGATAGCGGTCATCCCAGGGCTTCCCTAAGACTGCTCAGCTAAGCCGGCCCACAGCCTCTCTCATGGCACTGCCGTATGACCGTATGGAGGATGGTCCTTTTATGGTGCTTTCCATCCGGTCATCATTCCAGTGCATCAAGCCCTCAAGGAGAAAAGCCTGAAAATGCGCATCACTGGCACTGGTCCCTGAAAGTTAAAATAAGTACAAATGTATGAAGTATTAAGTAACATATTAAGTAACATGTTATAAAGTTATGTAATTACATTCAAATTATTGTTACTAGTTACTTGTCAGGCAAGACAGCTTTGTCAATGCTTATAACATCAGAAATGTAATTTAAATGTTTAATAATGTGACATTACAGCAATGGAAGTAATCACAGTGCTTATATGTTTTACAAAAAAAAATTATACAAATGTATGTAATACCTGGAATAAAACGGTTTAGGTGGAGGTGGAAGGAATCCAAGGACGTAGAGCCATGGGCACACCTAAAGCAACACACCTCCACACCGCCCTCTTCAGTGTCTCTGTCTTCATGTACAGTGGAATGTTCTCTGGGTCTTGAATGCACTGCACATGCTTCTGTTGTTCCTTCCAAATCTGCTGGATCCGTTCGTGGTCCAGCAGAGGAACACCCAGAGTGTCCTTTCCATGCTGCTGTCAAAATGGTCCACCAGCTGTCCAATCAAACAGGTGTTCTCCCCCACACCCCTGGTCCTCCTACGGCAGTGCAGTGCTAGCTCCATCTGGTTTATGCGAGCACTGAGAGCCCTTTGTGAGATATGACCAGTCTTGTTTGCCGTCAGCTCACCTTCCTTTGTGTAACGAAGAGCGGCCACATCTTCTGGATCCCACTAAAAGATGCACGCGGACAGACGTGCCATGAAGATCCCGTAGAGTGGATGAGCTTCTGTCGTGACACCTGCAGCAAACCGCCGCATAAAATGCCAGATGTCAAGGTGCACTTCAAGCTCATCCTACTCCGAAACATGATCTTCAGTGGAGACTGGCCATGCTGGGTGCAGCGATCTGTCCAGTCATTACTTTTGGGGCTGCCTCTCCTGCCTCCCGGTAACGCTTCATCAGCCCGGCTGCCACTGGTTGAGTCTATGTCCCTCAGCAGCTGACAGCACAGAGACAAGGACTTGGCCGTGTTCATTCCCCACATTAGTTTACCAAGTGCACCAGGCAGCTGTTCCTGCAGCAGCACCTGCAAGTTTCTTTGTGATCTATTAGGAAAAATAAAACTGTGTTTAATATGTATGCACACATATCCATATCTGGCAAATGTCTGGATATAAACAGGGATGTGATACCTTTTTTCTGGAGTCCATCTTTAGAACACAGCCAAGGACTGATGTTATTTTGGCCTTGATCTCGTGCAGTCGCCCTAGAACATCCTTGGCATATATGGCTAACAGCCACTTAGGTTTGGGTATGGCAGGTAGGAGGGGAGGAGGTTGCACAAGAGAGGACCTTGTGAATGGTTCACAGGCAGTCAGGTATTGCAAGACACGCTGTGTCCATGCCTCGCTGTGTTGCTCCATCAGCTTTTTGTAGAGCTAAAAAATAACACAAATAAATTAGTGGCATTGTGAATTACCTGTATATCAGCAAAGCTGAAAACTGACTATAATGGCCCATATTCAGCTGTCCTAAGATGTTCTCAGACCAGGCAGGATACTTCTTTTTGCACCGCTTGCACTCCAGATACTCAGTGGCAAGGTTGTACCAGCCGTCGATCTCCAAGACCTTGCGCACTGTGCGGTAAATTCCCGCAGCTGTTAGTCTGTGCTCACCACAGCTTGGGCGAACACAGACAAGCGGAAACAACCACATCTTCAGCGGCATCCACAGGAAAAGTGGTCGGCAGAAGAAGAGGTCAGGAGAGGCGGGTGGCTGTGTGTTAATTAGAGGGGGCTGAGGAGGATACCACCAAAGTTTCAGCTGGGACACTAGCTCTGGCTTGCCGGTTTTTAAGTTTGCTTTAAATACTGTGTTCCGGATCCACTCATGCTGGAAAGGGGGAAGCTGATCTTTCCAGTGAACTGGAAGTTCAGCTGGTGGGAGATGATGTGGAAGATCTGGTGTTTTTGCTGTTTCCGCAGATGGAGACGGATTGGCACAGGCCTCTGAGTGAATAGTAACAAAAAATATATGGTCAACAATATAATGATGACTGTTGCTTTTGATAGTAAGGTACCATAAAGGATGCCCATGAACAGCCAGTGAAGCAGTACTTTTGGATAAGTATTAATTATTATTATTATTATTATTATGACTATACTTGGAAATACAAGTTAAGAGAATGGTAGTGTTAGAAAGCAAAGAAAATAGTATGCACTTTATTGATGAAAGGAATATGGACTCTCTGCGAATGAGAATCACATGAAATGGAGTAAGTAAAATAAGGCATGATTAGAATAAATTATTGAAGCACAAAGACATGAAGCATGCACACAGATACAGTAAGGAAAAACTGTTCAGCTAATAATTACAACAATGAATCTCCACCATGTAAAAGAGTGAGTGAGAAGAGCAAGCGACGTGAAAAAGTTATCTGGTGAATGTTTAATAATGAGTAGTTCGGAAACGCAAATAAATACACTGAAACCTTTGAACATCCTGAAGGTTTTGAAGAAGTGCACTCAAAGAATGCATCCCGCTTGAGGCTCTGTATTGTAGATAAAAATTTGATTTATTATTTTTTGTAAAAAAAAAAAAACTTCATTGTGTTTTTACAAAACATTCTTATAACATTTTCATTTGTGTCATGTGCCACACCTGCAAAGAGCTGTTCTTCACATTGTAATGCAGCAAACACCAGTTCTTCATCATCATCATCTTCAGCAGTGGATCCGGAAGTGCCTGGAGCATAAATGTTAAAACTTACTGTGAAAAATACACACAGCCAGATGTACTATAAGATGGTGCTTACTTACCAGTAGTGAAAAGCTGCCTTTGGGCCATACGTTTGGCTGGGGGTTCTGCTGTTGGAGGAGGTAGAGTGGACTGCAGTATTGGATCTGGAAACAGAAAGTTTGCCATAACGATAAATAAACACATATATAACTGCTGTTGGGGAAATTCTGTATTCACACTCAGTATTCACACTCCTACTTTCAGGGTTTAACAGGTGACATCAGTTTTTTTGCCAGCTGTGTAGGAGACAAATGCTTGCCCCGTAAAGTCACCAAACTCCACCATCAAGCACCCCTGATCTATAGTTGCCCTGGCTTCCACTTGCATTTCCTGTTTCCTCTGGAACTTCTCTACTTTTTCTGCCATCCCCCTGATGTAGGACGTGTACTGAAGAAACAGGTGTTTTTTTTTGTGTTTTTTTAAATATTTTATTTATAACAGTTTTTTATAAGTACAAAACAGAACAAAAAAAACATATATACAATGTATAATACTTCTTAAACAGGTAAGGAAAAAATACAGAACAAATTAAATAAGTAAATTAATAAAAAATATATAATAATATTAATAATGGAATAAAAACACAAAAACAAAACCTAACAAAAAACAAAAACAAGCACCAGTCCATCCAATCATGCACCATATAGAGTAAATAATATACACCATTACGTTTTACTTGATCAAACTCAAAACATTGAAAATGGAGTGGAAAAGTAAGAGCAAAATTGTCCATGAATCATAAGTGCCATACTTTCAACTCTTAAAAAGATAAGCAAGGATAAGGCCCCAGAGTTTTTTTTTACATTTTAGAAGCATCTGCCCTAACAAAATGAGTTCTTTCGAGCTTAAGGGCAGCAACCATTTCAGTCAGCCATTTATGAAAAGTAGGTGGTAAAGTGGACTTCCAATCCATCAAGATCACCCTTTTAGCCACCACCATACCAAACATAATAGACATTTGCTGATTATGTGACCATGCTAACACAAGGTCAGAGCATCCAAACAGGGCTAATTCTATATCTGGAATAATGTTTTCTCCTAAAACATTTGAATAAAACGGAAATATATTCTTCCAAAACTCAGAGATCTCAGGGTAAAACCAAAAAATATGAGCATATGTTCCCTCTGAACTCCTGCATCTGTCACATAACGGGGAGACTGAAGGGAACATTTTGTTGAGTTTAGTTTTGGTATAATGTAGCCTATGTACCACTTTAAACTGTATGAATGTAATCTTGCATTGATAGAACAGGTATGAATTCGCTTCAGCCCCTCTTCCCAGGTATCATTTGAAATGTTAATTCCAATATCCTCTTCCCATGCCAATTTATGGTGATCAGAAGACACAGCAAATTGGCAGCCAAACAAAGAAACAAACTGCGTCACTAAATGTTTGGCCTAGGAGGTTGACAAAAAAGATTCTATATATTATGGTCCTGTGGCAATTCTTAAAACTCAGTAAAAGAATATTGTATGTAGTGGCGCACCTGTAAATAGCGAAAAAATTGTGACTGGGAAAGATTAAAAGTAACAAGTGTTCAAATGTAACAAATTTCCCATCTATATAAAAATCTTTGACTGTGGTCAATCCTTTGCTTATCCATTGTGAAAATATCTTATCTGACTGGCCAGGTAAAAAAATATTATTATAACAAATGGGCATTTGCACTGAGGGGCATGTAATGTTCAATGCATTCTTCATTTGATTCAAAATTTTAATAGAATTGAGCACAACCATATTTTTACATTGTGACTTCTTTAAAGATAATGGATTAGAAAAACAATTAGCAGCTAAAGAGCTACATACAACTGACTGTGCTTCCATATGTACTCATTTGGGTTGCATGGCAGTCAAGTTTTTGGCATCTTGGTCACTGGAATGCCAAAACATCAAGGCCCTAGCATTAGTTGCCCAATAATAACGTCAAAAAACAGGTAGTGCTCGGCCATCCAACTCCTGTGTGCCTTGTAGCCCCAGATGAATGGCATAATAACAGATTCTAGTTGTTTAAAAATGAATGGGGCAGATGAATAGGCAGATTCTGGAAAAGATAAACAAATCGGGGCAAAGAAACCGTTTTAATAGCATTAACCCGCCCAATTAAAGATAACGGAAGCATCCTCCACTTGTTAATGGATAACTTTAACTTATTTATTCCCTCCGTGAAATCAAAATTGAGAATGTGATTAAAGTTTTTAGGAATAACTGAGCCTAGATACGTAAAATAATCCTCTGCTATTCTAAAAGGTAGGGACCTCAGAAACATCCAGAGCATCCAACCCTTCACTCAGTGGCATGAATACACTCTTATCCCAGTTAACAGAATAACCCGAGAAGGAGCCAAAAACCTCGAGTGTTTTCATTAAAAAAGGTAATGCGACAGAAGGGTCATTCAAGTATAAGATCAGATCATTCGCATATAGGGACAGCTTAACTTCAGTATGGTTACAAGTTATACCCTTAATCTCCGGATGATTGCGGAGATGGATAGCCAATGGTTCTAATGCCAGATCAAATAACAGTGTGCTTAGACAGCAACCCTGACGTGTACCACGCTGAAGAGGAAAAAAAGCAGATCTGTCTGAATTAGTAAGTACTGCAGATTTAGGAGAAGCATAAAGCATTTTTATTAAGAGTTTGAAATTTTCACCAAAACCAAACCGATCCAGAACAGAAAACATGTAGCTTTTTTTCTTTTTCTATGTCTACATTACACAGTTAAGCTATGCATGACCACTTTGGCGCCTGTTTATCATAAAACAAGATTGTACACCATGTATAGTGACCTATGACCTGTATAGCCAGGTGGGAGATGAGATTGAAATAAAATAGTGAATTATGAGAGTTAAGATAATTATGAGAGTTAAGATAACTGTGATGTGATTCATTCGCTATGTCACTGATGGCCTAGTGGGCTTTAGAGGGAAGAAACTACATAAAAAGGGAACACACTCTTTTTTGAGTGTCGCACTCTGCAGGAATCTGTGTTACTGTATGACTGTCTGACCTTCTTTGCAAAGAATAAAACTTTAAAAGACATCCTGGGTAAGACTTTGTCTTCTTTACCATTGAGAGAGCCTCTTTAAAGAAAATAGCCACAACAATTTGGTGTCAGAATAGTGGGATGTCTTGGAGGAACTTCTTTGGATCCTGAGTGGACAGTGACTGATCATCCTGGGACTTCATGTCACAGCCCTGCCCCACTCGGTTGAGGGTTGAGGGACTGACCGCCGGGCCCGGAGAGGAACCCCACTGACATCTGGAAAAAGTGGAACTCAAGTGGCATCTGAACTCTCTGGTAAGAGACAAATTCTTTGTTTGTTACTAAAAGATAATTGAAAAGTCTTTAAATATCTGATTAGGCAGTGAAAAAAGATTTAACTTGGGTCAAATCACCATTCTGGTAGATCTGTCTCTGTGGGATAGCAGCGTAACTAAAACAAGTGCGATCCGAGACGTGACTCGCGACAGAGAGTTGTTGCAGGGGGGTACAGTCCCTGAAGCATCTGGCTGAGATCAAGACCTTTTTTAGTACGTTTGGCTAGCTAAAAGCGATTTACTCTCGAGAGTGGGGGTTGACATCATGGAAAAATTATATGGGGAAAGAAGAAAAAAAAGAAAAAGGCATGCGAGATATAGGAAAATTTATAAAATATCACAACTTTCCGAGGGAGGGAATGTTTAGTGTTACTAGGTTAAACACAGTAAAAGAAGTTGATTAAAAAGATTGAAAAAGCAGGTTGTTGTAAAAAGCATGTGTGTGTGTCGTGTGATTGTTGATTGTCACACCGTGTGGAGACACTGTTGATTGTTGGCTGAGTGAGGCAGATAAGAGGCAGAGGAGAATGTTGCAAAAACAGTTGGCATGTAGGGAAAAGAATAAGGAAAATGAAGCGAAGGAAAAAGCGAATGACAAATGTGAATGAAAGATTGATTAGCCCTGCTAACCCTTTTTATACATCTGTTTCTACACATGTCCTGCCGCCGTATCATCACTACCCGATGGCTGAGCTGCGAGCCCTGAAGATTGACCCCAACTTAGACCGCTGACCTCCCAGAAGACCAACCGCACCAACGCAAACCCCACATGAAGTAAGTGGAGGACATCTGTTTGAACTGGAGAAATGGACGTTTAACAGACATTGTGGTGTATGGTCAACATGCTGAAGATAAGCTGTCTGCAAAACAAGAACAAGTCAAGAAAAGAGCTGAAAAAGAGCTGCACATGGCTCTTGTACAAGCAGCATCAAGACCTGAAAACCCAAGATACCAGCCTGCAGTGCGATACGATAAACACATATACACATACACTGATTTCTCTTTAGCTCTCTGCAATGAAGAAAATGCTTGCATTTCTTACTGTAATTTTAATAGCAGTGATGTTAATGACTTTCCTGACGAAATGGCATTATGTTTTGATAGTGAAGCATTTTTGAGTATGCCAAAATACTCTGTTGATTGAAAATACTTTGGTTGAGTTGTTGGCTGACAGTGGGGCCAGATTATGTATGTGCACAGATTATGTATACGATGATGTGATTTGCAGTGTAAATTGCCTTTGACAAACAAATTTTACGATTCTGTGTCCGCACATGATCATACAGCTGTTGAGCGATTAACAGCTCTGCTGACCTGTGAGACAGAGGGGGGCAAAGTATTTAAACACGCATTTGTTTGTTCACTAAAGTGTCCTGTGCCAATAATAGGTCGGGATATTTTGTGTAAACTAAATTTAGCCCTTACAGCAGACTCCTCTGGAGTGAGAGTGGAAGAAGGGGAAGAGTTTTGTTGTTTGCTATTTGAATCACAAACATTATGAATGACTCATTGAAAACAATGAATGGGCTGATCTAATTAGCAAAAATTGGTTAAAGAACGAGTAAAACCTTTTGACATTAATTTGACATTGCAGTCTCCTGGCGAACTGCATTGCACGTCACATGTCGTGATTGACAAAGATGAAGAATTTAAGAAGGTTTGGTTCGAGGGAGCAGATGAAATTTTTGGAAAGGATGTATTGGACAGAAAGTATGTGTGCAGGTTCTGTGTCTCTGTGTCAGAAAAGCAGCATTCACTTTATCTGATGTCACAACAGGGTGTACCACACTTATCAATTTACAAAGCTAAACATCAGTCTTGGTCTGAGTTGGGCTGTTTTCTGAAGTTGTGTGTTGATGAAACAGACTGGGAGAAAAGAGAGGGAGGGGTAGAATGGACCAAGCGACTGAAAGCATTTAGATGTGACTACATGTATGAAATAACTGTGTCAAGAACAATAACTGGTATTGACAAACAATGTGTAAAGAGTTCTTGCATGGTTGACTCTAATGCTATTGACATACACTCTGCATTAGCAGAGGTGCCAAATGAATTGTGGGCTGCAAGCAAACATGATTTGGGTTTAATCAAAGGTTGTGATCCAGTGATCATTACTGATTACAGACCATGCCAAGCACAATACCCTTTGAAGAAAGAAGCCATTGATGGCATTACCCCAGTATTTAAAACTTTACTGGAGCGATTTGTTATTGTACCATGCAACAATTCTGAAGTGCGCACACCTATTTTTCCTTTAAAAAGATAAGGGATAATGGGCAGCCAACTGAGTGGCGTTTTGTGCAAGATTTACAAGCAGTAAATGCAGCTGTCAAACAAAGAGCTCCATTGGTTCCTAACCATACACGATTATGTCACAAATTCCTGAAAAAGCACAATTTTATTTTGTGGCTGACCTGGCAAATGCATTTTTCAGTGTGCCGGTGGAAAAAGATAGCCAGTTTTAGTTTGCATTCAATTTTAATGGCAAAGGCTACACTTTCACACACTTGTGTCAGGGTTTTGCATCTTCTCCAACTCTGTATAATGAGGCACTGAAGAAGCTTGGAACCTTTGACCCTGACAGCTGGAACTGCTTTGCTGTAGTATGTTGATGATTTGTTGATCTATGCTGAAGATGAACAGACTTGTGTGACTGACACCATGTCTCTCCTGAAGCACTTAGCAGCGGAGGGTCAGAGGGTCACAAGGTCAGTTTGACAAAACTGCAATTTGTGAAACAAAAGTAACATTTTTGGGACATGTCAATACTCCACACAGCAAGTCCCTGTCTGACAAAAGAGGGAAAGGTATAAAAGACCTAAATCAATGATAAAAAAACAAATGTCCTTTTTAGGAATGTGTTCATATTGTTGCATGTTCATTCCAAATTATGCAATTTTGGAACAGCCCCTGAGAGCTCTATCTTTAGAGAAGGGCATGAAATCCATAGATAAACTGACATGGACAACAGAGGCAGAGCAGGCATTTGTAAACATCAAATTACAAATGGCTGAAGCACCTGCTTTGGGCCTATCAGTCCCGACCAAACCTTTTGTTCAGATGGTTGATGAAAAAGTGGATTTATGACATCAGTTCTTCTGACGAACCGCTTGAAAATTGTGACAATGTCCTCTTTGTGGATGATTCTGCATTTAAAGATCCACAAACAGGCCAGAACAAGGTTGGTTACGCAGTAACAACTGACTTTGATCTGGTGACTTCTGGGAAATTACCAGGGCACTATTCTCCACAGGCCGCAGAGCTTGTGGCTTTGACAGAGGCATGTAACATGTAATGACAGGGAAAAAAAACAATTTATACGAATTCAAGATATGCATTCGAGATAGCTCATGATTTTAGGACATTGTGGAAACACAGAAATTTTCTGAAATCTGATGGTTGACCAATACTCCATGCTCCTTTAGTGGCTGCACTACTGGAGGCAATTCTATTACCTGACACACTGGCCATTTGTAAATGCGCAGCGCATACTAACAACAAAGATTCTGTATCTGCAGGAAACTCGAGGGCAGACGCAGCAGCAAAAGTCGCAGCATCCCGAGACGAGGACAGCTCGGCGTGTACTTTGTTATCTCATGACGTTAATAATGATACTTGTTTTTCTTTGCAGGATATGCAGACATTTGCGACTGGACTGGAGAAAAACAAATGGAGACAGTCTGGCTGTGTGATGAAGGACAATCTGTGGGGGAGTGTTGGTGACAAGGCTTGTTTACCGAAACATTTTTCTTTCAACATGATGCGAAATTAAATTAATGGTAAAGATCATGCGTCAAAAACAGCAATGGTTACGCAAATGAAAGAGCTGTGGTTCACAAAGGGATTTACCACATTTGCAGACAATTTCTGTAGACGTTGTGTAATTTGCAATACATATAATGTGGCAAGAGCGATAAAAGTTCAGCAAACATCTCACCCACCTTCGACAGGACCATTTGAATATTTAATGATGGATTTCATTGAATTGTCCCCAAGTGAGTACCAAGTGAGTCAAAATGGGTTGAAGCATTTCCAACTTCAAAACAAGATTTGGCAGCAGTAGCAAAAGCATTATTGACCGAGATCGTCCCGAGATGGGGAATTCCACAAAAAATAAGCTCAGACAACGTTACTCATTTTGTTAATGATGCAATCAAATGAGTGGGTCAATTTTTGGAAATGGATTTGAAAACGCATTGCAGTTACCATCCAGCTTCATGTGGAGCTGTTGAAAGAGAAAATGGTACACTGAAAAACAAATTGACAAAATGCTGTGAAGACACAGGACTTAACTGGGTTAAGGCCCTGCCCATAGTTTTAATGTATATGAGAATGAGAAAAAACCAAAAACGAATTTGAGCCCGTTTGAAATTCTCTTTGGCAAACCACTGCTCGTAGGTATAAGTGGAGGGAACCAGCAGCTGCCATCAACAGAGGTGTGTGAAAATGACATGTTGAACTATTGTATATCAATGTCTTCTCTGTTGTCTGATATCTGTGTACAGATCAAAGCCACACAGGGGAAGGCCGCGGAGAAGCCGCTACACTGTTTGAGGCCTGGCAATTTCGTGGTGGTTAGTGATCTGAGGAGGAAAAGCTGGAGAGCAAAACGATGGTTGGGTCCATTCCAAGTGCTACTGACCACTGAAACAGCGGTGAAAGTCCGCTGTTTGGATTCATGCTAGCCATTGCAGGAAGGTCCCATCACCTCAGGAACAGGACACAGCGAGGCAGTAGGAGAGAAAGGAGGGATCTGAATAACTCTACTCGAAAACAGCAGGTTGTTTTCTGAATGAAGCAAGGTCATAGCTGCAGAAGAGAGAGCAGCAAAAAGAGAGGTGAATAGCTGTGCTTGACCATAATTTCCAAACAGAAGATGGACGGAAAGGAACTGACGACCGCATACAGACCAAAGTCTGACGACTACACGGAGGTGATGATGGCATCACTACAGGCTAACCATTATGTAAATTGGTGGCTGTGTCTTGTAGCTTTCATTTACCTGATTACAGCCAAAACATTTCTGACATAGTAGCCGACATGAGGATGGTGGTAAAAGTGCCTGATAGTGGTTCGTGGTTAGACTGGCTGTCAATCAAATGGGGAGGATGGGTTTATTGGGCCTGTAATGTAGTGCTACCTATACTGGGAATAGATCTAATGCTATTATGTTGCTTACCATGCATATTTAAATTTGTATCATGGTCAGTGAGTAGACTGATGACATTGACAATATCACATCAGATGGTAAAGATAACTGTTAATGAGAGGAATATGAACATCAACATGAGCGATGATGATTTTGATTTTGACTTTGATGATAGCGAGAGCTATGTGAACATGGAAAACAGTGAACAAACTGAGAGTAAAATTAGGTGACGGATGTTACTTAATGGATGAATTTGACAAGATTGACTATTTTGAGTATAGATAATGACTATTTGCTTGCTTATATGTATTTGGGTCTGTCCAAACAAAAAGCACAGCATTTGCATGAGTTGATATGTTATGCAATTTGTCTTAAAAGAATGATCATTTACATGAAAATCGATAGAAGAGTGTAAATGTGATGTATGTTTAAGAGTGCAGTAACAACAATGTGTTCCTATGTTTATTAATGATGTACTAATGATTTAAAGTATTAGTAATTTTGTAACTGATAGAAACAATGATTTGACACAATTTATTATGAGTATGAAATGATAGTAGTTATACTGTCCTCCCTTCCTCATTAATCTTTCAGAAGTTTGACAGCAACTTAAACTCCATCCATTATGAGTCCAGAAATGCAAGTTTGTGTCAGTTTGTGTCAGTTCCGCTTTTATTGCTGCTCAGATGAACTGTACAATGAACCAGAGTGAAACTAAAAGGAAAAGGATTACAATTCTCAGTAATAACTAAACACATCAAATACACAAATTATAATACACTGCAAGAATGTTGCTAGTTTTACACACTAATATCAGAAATATACATATTATCCAAGTTAAATGGAAATAAACTTACAGCTATTGCTCTTCAAACTCTTTACAGCAAGGGAAGATGGGGATTACCCACATCTGACAATCACACACTAGTCATGCGGTCTGCTGCTCACTTCCTGAATGATATATCATTTGCAGTTTCTTAGAGAGACCACTAGATGGCAGTTCCGCAACAAATTAACTAATGCATTTTTTAACTTTTAAAAAGTTAAATGTGCGATGCATTAGGGGGATTACATTGCCAAGAACAGCCTTGATCACTTAGAACCTTCTGAACTGTGTGGTCTGTTGAGAAGCCAAGTTCTTTGATTGCTCCAATAAAATTTGTCCCACAATCAGATCTTGGTTGTTTAGCTGGTCCCCTTATAGCAAAGAAACGGCGTAGTGCATTGATACAACTGGATGTATCCATGGACTCTTATCACTTCCATATGTACTGCTCTAGTACTCATGCACGTAAAAAGGATTGCCCAATGTTTACTATTAGCGGTTCCTCCTCTTGTGCGTCGAATCACAACAGTCCATGGACCAAATACATCCAATCCTACGTAAGAGAAGGGAGGAGACATGTCAAGCCGTTCTGGTGATAGATCTGCCATTCTCTGTTCTGCAAATCTGCCCCTTAATTTTCGACAGGTAACACAATGATACAAGATGGAGCTGATGAGCCTTTTCCCATTTACAATCCACAAGCCTGCCGACCTTATTGCTCCTTCTGTAAATTGACGACCTTGGTGTTTTACTTCTTGATGGTAGTGTTTCACCAACAGAGTAGTAACATGGTGGTTCTTGGGAATTATAATCGGATTTTTCTTGTGCTGATCTAGAGATGCATTTCTCAGGCATCCACCTTTTTTAAGTAAGCCATCATGGATCTGAGGACTGAATTTCTTAAGTGCACTGCTTCTTGAGATGTTCTTCTGTACCACTAAGGCATTGATTTCATGTCTGTATGTTTCTTTCTGCACCGATTTAAGAATAACCTTCTTAGCTGACAAAAGCTCTTCCGAAGTTCTGGTCTTGTCACATAGGTGCTAGCCCTTGTGTGAGTGAGTATTTGAGTTTGACTTAAATGAACGAACTATGTGGATAAGCAGTGCAACAGATCTCAGGAGTGCTTTCCATGAGGAGAAACGACTAAAACGATCTGTAGTAAGATGTCTTTTTTCCAAACCTTGTGACATGAGGCCGGAGATCTTCATCCAGTTCTGGAGTTACTAACTCAAATGTCTTTTGCGTCTCTTGATGAGTTGAAAGGGGTTTGTGCAGAAAGTCCGGGCCAGTAACCCACTGCGTGTCAGCAAGCTGAGATGTAGATACCGATCTGGTGGCAACATCTGCTGGGTTTTGGTCTGTTGGTACAAAGTGCCACTGTTCTGGGACTGTACTTTGGCGGATTGTGTACATACACAAAGAAACGTCTGGTTTCATTGAATATGTAGCCCAACACTACCTTACTGTCACAGTAAAACTAGACAGCATCTGGTTTGAAATCAATTTCTTCGAGTATTGTTTCTACCACTTCGACAGCCAATACTGCTGCACACATTTCAAGGCGTGGAATTGTGGGCTGTAGAGGAGGGGCCAGTTTAGCTTTGCCTAAAATGAATCCCACTTGACTTGGTCCCTCTTCAGTGCTAACCAGAAGATAGGCTACTGCAGCTATAGCCATGTTAGATGCATCTGAGAAAAGACATAACTCAGTGTATTTTGAAGTTGACAGTGAGAGCGTGACATAAGTACGTGGTATATGGAGATTCTCCAGACCCTGTAAGGAATTTTTCCATATTTCCCATTCCCTTTCTTTGGCTTCAGGTAATATCATGTCCCAGTCACTTACATTATGAGATATTTCCTGCAGTAAAGCTCTTCCTCTTATGGTCACTGGCGTCACTAAGCCGAGTGGGTCGTAAAGGCTGTTGACAACAGACAACACTCAATGACGAGTAAAGGGCTTTTCAGTGTTTGTGACTTGGAAGGTGAACGTATCAGACTCCATCTCCCAGCATAGTCCGAAACTCCTTTGATTCGGGAAAGTTTCCTTGGTGAGATCTAGGTTTTTTATACCTTTGTTTAGATCTTCTGGGGGAAAGGCCTTCATTACTGTGGTTGAATTTGAAGCAATTTTGTGAAGTGTTATATTTGACCGTGTGAGAGAGTTCTGGGTACGTTTGATTAGGCTGATCGCATCCTCTTCATTTGGCAAAGAAATCAGACCATCGTCCACATAAAAATGTCCCTCAACAAATTGACGAGTGTCTGACCCATGCTCCTGTTCACTTTCCTGTGCTGCACATCTCAAACCATAAATTGCAATTGCTGGGGATGGGCTATTTCCAAAGACGTGAACACGCATCTGATACTCTGTGATCTCCTTTGACATGTCATTATCTCTGTGCCACAAGAACATCAGGTACTTTCTATTATTCTTCTGTACTGCAAAGCAATAGAACATCTGTTGAATGTCAGCAATCACAGCTACCTGTTCTTTTCGGAAATGCAACAACACTCCAAGGAAGGAATTGTTCATATCAGGTCCTGTGAAAAGTACGTTGTTCAAAGAGTTACCATGATGGTGCGCTGGAATCAAAAACCACCCTTATTTGGTCTGGTTTTCGTAGATGGTAGACTTCGAAGGTTGGTAGATACCAGGATTCCTCATTTTCTCTGAGTGGAGGAGCTAGTTCAGCATGCTTGTTCTCTAACATCTTCCCCATGAACTCTAAGACGTTTTCCTTCATCTCTGGTCTTTTGTCTAAAGTGCGTTTCAAAGAGAGAAGACGTGAAAGTGCTTGCTCTCGATTGTTAGTGAGAAGAGGCCGTGATTTGAAAGGTAGAGGAGCAATCCAGAAGTTTGTCTCATCTTTGTGAAAGTCCTTCTCCATGATTTTTAAGAAGGTTTGATCTTCAAAGGAGAGAGCACGCTTGTTGTCATCTTTAGTTCTTTCGAACACTGTGTGACCAATGTCATATGATGACTTATGAACCTGGTTGACTGCATTTGATTGAATACTTTGGTGGTACTCCCCGCCATGCCTTGCCTTCTCTTTCAAATAAATGTGACTTTCACAAGGAGTAAGAAAAGAAGGTCTGCCATTTTCTAGCACATTTGTCTTAAAGCTGTTAACATCTGGCTTGTGTGCTTTATGGGGAATTATGGGGACTGTTGATTTGCTGACCTTGTGTACTCTAATGAGATCTCTATACAAAAGGAGGAGGATTTGGGCATTTAAATCTAATTTTGGAATAAATTTTGCGATTGGTTGCAAGTGAGAATGACAAAGAGCTACCTCTGGAGTTGGTATTTCTGACCTATTGTTAAGGGTTTCATTGCATTCGACGAGTGGAGGGAGATCGATGCTCACACCTCCACTAGATGCTTTTATCTGGAATCCATGCGCTTTCCTCCCCCTCATCTCCATGACACCTGCACAGGTTCTGAGTGAGTAAGGATGTGGACTGTTTTGTACTTCAAACAAGTCAAAGAACTCTGAGCGAGCCAAGGAGCGATTACTTTGATCATCAAGGATTGCATACATACTGATTGCGTGTTCTGGTTGTCCTTTCTTGCACACCTTCACCAAGCAAAGTTTTGAACAAGAATGAGCTGACTGGTTTGTGCCACATACCTCTGTACAATGGGAAGTTATAGCAGCTGTGTCACTGAGATTTCCTTCTTTTTCACTTTCTTGTTCTATACGGTCTTTGCCTACAGACTTTGATGTCCAAGCAACTGGTCCTAGATGCATAGCTGTAGAGTGGTGTTCACTTTCACATTCTCTGCATTTCAGTGGTGTTCTACAGTCTCTGGCTAAGTGGGACATTGATGCACAACATCTAAAACATACATTGTTTTCTTTGAGATAGGTTCTGCGTTCCTCAATGGGCTTCAATCGGAATCCTCTGCACTTTGCAAGTGGATGGGGTTTGTTATGGATGGGAAATATATTAGTTAGATCATCTCTTTTCTCTTTTTTATCAGTTTGTGGCCTTTCCAGGGGAGTGGTTTTGTCTGTCTTGTGTGCAGATATGAAACCTTTCGATGCAGTGTTCTTAAATGGGGACTTCTCATACCTAGGAGTGGTGGTGATGCTGCAATGCTTAAAGCTGGGGTCATTTTGTATTCTAGCAAAATGAACACAACATACAAACTGCGCAAAAAAGGAAAATGGTGGAAATGACACTTAGTGTTCATTTTTGTACCTTGATCCAATAAAAACCCATTTCTCCTGCAAATTGTATGGCAATTTCTGCACAATTGGGTTAATATCACGGGCAGTGTCTAGATAGGTTAACCCTGATAAATAACCATCCTCTTTGGCAGACTGGAGCTCTCTTAGCTTGGAATTGTCTTTGTTGGAAATGCGAGGAAAGTTATCAAGCTTACTAAAAAGTGCATTTTCAACAATCTCAGGGGCTGCATGGCTGTGCATGGCTGTGTCTATTGTCTAACAAATGGCTAGGTAACACCTTTCCTGGTCCAGTGGCAGGACTCCAGTATTTCATTTGCACGCTTTGTCTTCATGCTAAAATGTATCATGAATGGGTACTTATATGCTGATGAGATCGGGGCTGTGAAATCCAATTTACCCTGCTGACAACAACACTTTAATTTGCATGCTTTGTTTAATCCTGTCTCCACCTATGTTGGTAACAAATGTATTTAAACTGAGTGCCTGTTTGCACAAAGAAGGAGTTTGAAAGATTTCTCGATGAACGACACAGCGATGCCGAGTTCTTATTAAAGGATTCTGCTTTGAACATTACCCGAGAGTCTTCCTGGTTTTGGTCTCTTCTAGAAATTCACAACACTCCCTTCCTCGTTAATCTTTCAGAAGTTTGACAGCAAGTTAAACTCTATCCATTATGAGTCCAGAAATGCAAGTTTGTGTCAGTTCTGCTTTTATTGCTGCTCAGATTAACTGTACAATGGACCAGAGTGAAATTAAAAGGAAAAGGATTACAATTCTCAGTAATAACTAAACACATCAAATACACAAATTATAATACACTGCAAGAATGTTGTTAATTTTACACACTAATATCAGTAATATACATATTATCCAAGTTAAATAGAAATAAAACTTACAGCTATTGCTCTTCAAACTCTTTACAGCAAGGGAAGACAGGATTACCCTCATTTGACAATCACACACTAACCATGCGGTCTGCTGCTCACTTCCTTAATGTTATATCATTTGCAGTTTCTTAGAGAGACCACTAGATGGCAGTTCCGCAACAAATGAACTAAAGTATTTTTTAACTTTTAAACAGGGCACAGAACAGTAGTGTTTGGTTAACAGGTGATTTTTGTGATTGAAGTCTGGAGGTGACTGAGGGAATGACTTCAGTCAGGAGCGCAATAACAGTGATTATTAATTTATCCCGGCTTCCAGAGAAGGGGGATGTTTTTGGGGAAGCTTAATTAGGAAACTAAATTCAGAAGAATGTTTGAACATCTCTTGTGTATGGTGTGTGCAGAAAACCTGTTAAATGATTGACATTTTAATTAATGAACTGTGTGTGGTTTTAGAAACTAATATAGAATGAATTTAGCATTTATGTTATTAATGAATGATAAAAAGAGAGCATTGTAATGGAAATTCATTTATATACCTTTATAGGCATTATAAAGTCTGTTCTTATTTTCTTTTTCTATGTCTACATTACACAGTTAAGCTATGCGTGACCACTTTGGCGCCTATTAATCATAATTCAAGATTGTACACCATGTATGGTAACCTATGACCTGTACAGCCAGGTGGGAGATGAGATTGAAATATAGATGACTAAAAGTGAATTATGAATTACTGTGATGTGATTCATTCGCTATGTCACTGATGACCTTGTGGGCCTTAGAGGGAAGAAACTAGATAAAAAAGGGAACACACACTTTTTTGAGTGTGGCACTCTGCAGGAACCTGTGTTACTGTATGACTGTCTGACCTTCTTTGCAAAGAATAAAACTTTAAAAGACATCCTGGGTAAGACTTTGTCTTTTTTACTATTGAGAGAGCCTCCTTAAAGAAAATAGCCACAACAGCATCTAAAGAAAGAACAGCTGTCTTAGAATTCTTACTCTGTTTACTGTACATAACATTTAGCAGGCGACGTGTATTAAAAAATGAAAGTCTTTCTGGGACAAAACCAGTTTGGTCTGGGTGAATTAATGAGGCTGCATGTTTATTCAAACGAGTCGCCAAGATTTTGGCAATCACCTTTTGATCATAATTGTGTAGACTTATTGGCCTATAACTAGAGGGCTCTGTAACATCTCTGTCTTTTTTTTCAAAACGCATATATGTGCCTCATAAAAAGTGTTGGAAAATATTTTCTAATCGATTGAATGATTTACCATTCTAAGTAAGAGAGGAGCGATTGTATTTGCAATAGCCATATAAAACTCCACACCAAACCTATCAGGCCCAGTGTCAGTCTTCTGTCATGTCATGTGCCTTTGTTGTGATCATGTGACTCCTTTGTTCTGTTTTCTGATGTTGATTTGTTTCACCTGCGTTCATCCCCTGTGTCTCATTAGTTTAATCATCTCCCTGTATAGTTATACCCTTCTGTTTGTGTCCTTTGTTGTCTGGTATTGTGTCAACATTGATGTCCTGTCTGTGTGTCCTGTTGATCCTGTCTGTATCCAGTAAGTGTTTGTCAATAAATACGTCTTTTGTTAAGTATTGTGTTCCCGTCTCATCATGTACCACAGCGATTTGATACACCCAGATGCTTTTTCATTTGAAAAGGAGTTAATTGCCTCAAGAATTTCACCAAGAGAAAATGTTTTCTCTAACTCCTCGCTGGCAGAGTTACTAAGCTTTGGAAAGTCTACCTTGTCCATAAATTGAAGCGCAGTATCATTCAGCTCGCAGGAGCTGGATGAATATAGGTCCTTATAAAATTCGGCAAAACTATTATTAATTTCTTTAGGATGTGTTAATATAGAACCATTGTGAGATTTTTATCTGATGAATGGTCTCAGCCTGCATTCCCCTCAGCTGTCTTGCAAGAAGATTATCTGCTTTATCTCCCAGTTCAAAATGTTTTTGTTTTATTTTACTTAACAGATTTGAAACCAAAATAGTGTCATATTCATATTTTAACTTTAAAATAGCATTAAGATCATTCTGCGAATTAGATAAATCGTTTATTCCAAAGCCGGAAGTATGAATTCTATTTCAGACAGATGCTTGCGCTCCTCCCTCTTCAGTGAGGATTCATATGCAATAATGTGACTGAAAACATCTCCCTTGTCATTAGTCTCTATAAAGTCTTAAATGTTCTGTCAAATAAGATTTAAATTGTTTATCCATCAGCAACTGGGGATTGAAACCCCAACAGTACTGTACTTTAGTTGAAAACAGACTCATTGAGATAGGGAAATGGTCAGAAATTAAAATATTATGATATTTAGAATGAGTCACCCCATGAATGAGTATGGAATCAATAAAGTAGTCAATACGTGTATAGGATTTGTGAACATGGGGGTAAAAAAAAGAATAATCACGTGCAGCAGGGTTGAGTAATCTCTATATATCCACAAGGTTGAATGATTTTATCAAGTTATTTAAAACACCTGCAGACTGAGATTGAGAAGGAATTTGAGATGAGTGACGATCAAGATGAGGATCTAAATAACAAAGTCGCCAGCAATTATTAAATTGGTTGAATTAGTATCTGGTAGTAGTTATATCATATACTGTGTGTCAAAATGATTTATTGCTTTTATGTCTAGAATGTATGTCTATAATTTATGACCCTGTTGTTGTTAATGGACTCTATGGTTTGTCCAATGTGTTTCATGAATGTAAGACTGGTGACCAGGGACAGGCTGTTTTACCCCAGTCACAGGCTTAGGGTGTCTGCTTTAGGGTAGGATTTATGACGGTTTGTCCCAGGTTGACAGTTGAACTATGTGTCAGGCCAATTTTGGTAGGATTTATAGTTCGATTTGTGACAATGTGTATGGTTTTTCATTTTTACAACTTATTCTGCTCTCCTGGCATTCCAGCTCCTTCCAGCCTCTGAGTGTAAGCAGGGGGGTTTTAGGTTGGGAAGAGTAATCGGGCAAGCGATCGTATACCTCTGACCGAGGATCCTTTGATTGGGGGTCTTACACTGAAAACTTTGTTTGATCTACAAAAGTTCTTGTTTTATCTGGTGTTATCTAACAACCAAGGCTGCTGTGCTATCTGTGGGGGAGAAGAAAAGTTGTCATGTTGTGTGTGTGTGTGTGTGTGTGTGTGTGCGTGCTCTTCTCAGAACATCAGCCTGTCTTTATCCCAGTACTGTCAGTACAACATGATCTAGAGGCTAATGTAAAAATAAAAAATTAAGCAGAGTCAAAAAGTATTCAAACAAGTATCTCCATCTTACCTATTTGTTGCCTTGTCCCTCGGTGTGTTTGTACCATATTTTGTAGATGTGCGTCAAGAATTTTTAACCAATTCTTTGATCTGGCCCCACAAATAGTATGTAAATTATAAAAGGAACAAACATAAAACACATTTCACCTAACATGTCAGAATATAAAAATAAAAGGAAACTGTGATTTTTAAGCATACCTCAACATACCGCATGTCACTAAATGAAGGTGCTTTTGTCTATCCCCTTCATTCATTCATTCATTCATTCATTCATTCATTTTCTTTTCGGCTTAGTCCCTTTATTAATCTGGGGTCGCCACAGCGGAATGAACCGCCAACTTATCCAGCATATGTTTTACGCAGCGGATGCCCTTTCAGCCGCAACCCATCACTGGGAAACATCCATACACATTCATCCACACACATACACTACGGACAATTTAGCTTACCCAATTCACCTATACCGCATGTCTTTGGATTTGTGGGGGAAACCGGAGCACCCGGAGGAAACCAACGCGAACACGGGGAGAACATGCAAACTCCACACAGAAATGCCAACTGACCCAGCCGAGGCTCGAACCAGCGACCTTCTTGCTGTGAGGCGATCGTGCAAGCCACCGCGTTAAAATGAAATTCAACACTGTTTCTTCAAGAGCGTTTCGCACTTCAGTAGAAACATCATGCACTGTTTTAGGACAAACTTTTTAACTTCAGGAAAAAAGCTATTCATTTATTACTGAACATTTTCCTCAAAAATGTGTTAAGTATGTTTCATGGCTCACGATAAATTTTTAATCCAGACAATATTTCTGGTGTTCACCATATAAAATCTATGAACTTTGCTAGATAATTGGTACAATAGTGTTAGGTTTTTTTCACCTACTTCTGTATGTGTAAATATTTGGGCTAATCCTGCATGGGATTTTACATGCTAACAAATGTTATGTCACACCGATGTAACATTTTAATCTTAAATGTTCTACACACTCTTAAACCCATATCTAATGAAGATATTATTGTCCGCTAAACACTGATGTAGATTTTAAAAGTGTCATTTACAGCGAAAATCTTTTTGTATTTGAAAAAAATACTTCATTTGGAGAATTATGTTTACACCACTAGATTCATTCTTGATTTGTATCAAGATCATGGACAACACTGTGCAGGTTTTTGTTGGACCGTGTTTTTAGGTGAAGACTCGTCTCTGATAGCTGTCAGAGTATTTGCAGAAAAAGATCAAGAATAATTTTTCATCATGAAAAAAACATGTATGAAAAACATTTCAAACTATTTACTTGCACTTTAGTTTTAGCATTAAACAGGTATAACTCATGAGACTATGACTATCGCACAATCCTGGTGTATTATTAAGTTTCTGAGGGTTCACTCAGAACACAAAACTTTGTTTTAGGAATTTGTTTAAATTGTTCACACCAAAACATAGAAAAGAACATCTGTAAGATATGTCTGTTTCGAACAGCGAGTACACTTCAACATACGTTATACAAAATCTTTAATCAAAGTCTAATCTTTCAACATCTACCATAAATTAAAAGAGCTGTTAAAGGATGTTTCATCTTCTAGAGTGAACGTCCAAAAACAGTGAACAGATTTTTTTACTCATTTGAACGCAGTGTAAATAAATGTGTTACATTTTTAATGTCTTACCACCTCTAGCTAGTTTTGTTTGTGATGCCAAAATCCATGAGTGGCTTTTTAAAACGCAAACAGAATTTATGCTATGCCTTTGTAATGCATTTCATTCTAAAAACTCCAATGTTATGTATAAAACAGATACATATATAACAAAAATATTGTCATGCACAAAAACACTGATATAAATTAGAAAAATGTGCAATTTACTAGGAAAAAAAACCCATTTGTAAATATTTAGCAAAGTGCTGATTTGTAACTGATGTCTACTTCACTTAAGATTTAATCTTGATTTGCATCAAGATCATGGACAACATTACACACATGTTTTTGTTGGGCTGTATGTTTGTTGGTGAGGACACTTATCTGGTAGCTGTCAACCGTTAGTGTTTACGGAAATGAAACTCAACTAAATTCTAAATTCAACTAAATTCAGGATGTTTTCATTATCAAAAACAAAACTTTTCAATGTGTAACGATTTTCTTTTGACTAACATGCTTCAAATTATTTTCCTGCAGGGACTACATTTTTGTTTTATACGTAAACAAGTGGTGTACACACGACTACGACTATGGTACGATCCTACGATTATTGTAATGCAATTAATAGATAATTTAACAAATAATATAAATAATTGTTGTTAACTTCTGGCCACAGCTGTATTCCTTCTAGCAACAACCGCTTTGTAACCATTTTTCTTACAGTCTATGGTTCTTTCTCTTCTTGTAAGTTCTTTTCTTTTCTCTTCTTTTACAGTCTATGGCACTGATTTAAGTACTTTCTCTGAAGTAAACAGTTTTTTTTGCCTTTTTAATTTATTTTTTATTGAATAACGTCAAAAATACAATGCAAGTCAAGTACAACAATTGTAAAGAAAATGTCGAAGGCTAGGGGGAGATATAAACAATATCACAGGATTATATTAAATGATATACAGGCTTGTAGTATTCACATAGCTTTTAGATTTTTTTAAGAAATAATATGGACTCAGTATAATGCTTCACTTCATTTTTAAATGCAATAAAACTTGGATTTTTATCTGAAAAATTACAGTTATTAATATGAAATTTGGCCATTAAAAATAAGAAATTAATGAAAAATGTATGGGACTTTTTGTCTAAGCTTCAGAAGTTCCTCAAAGAACATCTTTCCAATGTAAAGTAATATTTTCATCAATATTAACAGCAATAAAGTCAATTACATTTCGCCAAAAAGAAAAGACACATAAGGGCAATACCAAAAGGAATGAACAGCGCTTTCTGGCCTCTGCTTGCAAAAGCTACATCTCACATCTATATCTTTTTAAAATTGAGTTAAAGTTTGGCAGTATATATTCTGTGAAGGAGTTTAAACAAAATCTCTTTAACCTTGTTTGTTAATAGCGATTAGGCAGAAGCCAAACTTTTCTGCAAACAAAATCACTCATAATTGATTACAATATGCTATTGCATTTGGTTTTGATGCAACATCCTTCTGGAAAAGAGCTTTTATTGATCTGTTATTGTTCTTACAACTATATGAAAAGCATATTTTACCTCTCAGAGTCACTGGGTGAAAATCGTGGTAATAGCTGATAATTTAATCTGTGTTTTATGTTTATTCAACATATTTTAGGAGAGATTGCACCAAAACCCATTGTAAATTCCTTTGGTGGTGTGGGAAAATGATATTTTGTTAAGAATTCCTTTCATATGAAAAGAAGACCACCTGAATTAAATACCTGGTTTACCAATACAATGTTATTTCAAAACCAGTTATCAAAAAAATATAAATTATATACATATATTGTGATTTTTGTTCATAAAATGTCCTTGTTATTGTAAATAAAGTAACGGTGTGGTGAAAAATTGTGTTTGTAAAATATGAAGGGGAATCATATTCCAAATAGAGGTTAAATATATTTAACAAGTTGTCTAATCCTGTTGATTTGAAGAGTATTGTTTAGTATAGAGAAGTGCAGAAAATCTCTCTAGTAAAGTTTTCCCAACCACAGCAGAAGATCCCCCCCTAGTGGTCAATTATAAGAACTGCTGTACTACAGTGATATATATTGGTCTTTTTGAGACCACTCGGTTTGCGTTTTAAGGCGTACATTTTTCTTCATAGTTTTAATTATTTTATCAGTTTTATAAATATTTACTCTATCTTTAGCTAAACTTTGCCTATAGCTTATATCGTAGCTTCCACCAAATTACAGTTAGCAAAGGTCACAAAAACGAGTGAGTTAAACTATCGCCATTACTGTACATTTGTGTGAAACACTGTAAGAACAACCTCACCTGAAGGTAAGCAGTTTATATTTCCTTTATAAAAACAGCAGCCTATGCTCAACACATTTCTAAACCAGAACTACTATTGACAGCTAGATTTGCCAGGAGAAAACACATGTAATTTGCAGTGCAATTCTGATGAAGTTACATATAACATTTTTCAAAATCCTTATTTATTTTATTAAGAGTTTTAATACTCTGGAGAGAAATTAAGGCATATTTGTAACAACTACTTATTTGTTGGATCTCTTTAATATTGTCAACCAAATGCATTCAGTGTTATGACAGTGTAGGCTACTACAGTGAGCTCTAGGACAAATGAAAACACAATCCAGGTGTTTGTAAAGAGTACTTTATTGTGTTTAATTTGCAAACTCATCTGAAAACAACAAACCAGAAGACCGAAAACGGAGAAACCATTATAATAGGCGCATATAACTATAAATCGTGGTTGTCTTGAGCGTGTTGTTCTGAAGGCTTCTTTGCTCAACAACCCTGAAAAACAAAACATGAAACAGTTCACACAAAGGCCCTATTGTGTATTTTAGACTATAGTAAACTAAAGTTTAAAACTATAGTTTAAAATAGAAGCTAAAGTGGGCCACGCTGCTCCCACCCACCATAACCCTGGCAGCAGGTCCCACTACCGGCCTCCCGTGTTTCGCTGAGGGTCCTCAGAACCCCGTGTAGCACCCTACCGGGTGCACGGGCCGCCTCGCCTCAGGGAGTGCACGAGCTAACCGGGCCTGAGAGCGACGCTTAATTATTTTCAATCTGCATCTCAGTTGGATGTTAAGCATTATTTACTTATCCCAGTCGATTTAGGGACATGTCAGCTGATAAGAAAAGGAAGAATTGTATGGTGAAAAAGAAAGAAATGTCAGCTAATTCGGAAACGTCGGCTAGCTCTGCTGCTTGTAATGTC
>CAIGQW010054509.1:0-11635 GCA_903798125.1 Danio choprae
ACTATGTGCATCTCCATAAAATCTAATAAATAATCTATACATTTTTTTGGGGTCCGACGACACATTTTTGTTGTGGTGTGGGCTATTTGCAGTGCATTTCTGTATTTGCATATGTTGTATTTTCGCAAATAACAATCTATAAACACAATCCTTTATTCACTGATAATATAGCCCTGTAGATATCATTAGTGTGAAAAGTTGTTGGCATCATACTCCCCTGTAGGGTTCATTATACCTAGAAGTCAAATGTACATTTAAGTACATTTTTGCATGTATGTAGACTGAGACACGTATTTCCAATGAGCCTGTGTTGAAACTATTATAGCTGTCACAATTCAATTCAAATGTGGAAATTAATAAAGTGTGTCAACTCAGCTCATGCCATTACACATGTGCATCAGATTCTTTTTACCAAATTTTTATTAGCATTGAGCCTAAAACCCAATTCCACATTTGTGTTGTCTTTAAATCTGACATTTAAACATCTGCATTTAAACACCTTCACAACACACTGACAACCACTTTGTCATAATGGAACAATCAAGAAAAAGAAACAATTGAAATAAAGTGTTTTATCATTTCCTGAGTCTAACAGTATTCATGTACAGTAACTGAATGATATAAAAATAATTCAATAAAATAAAATTAAGAATTAAGTTAAGGTTACAAATGGTGCAATTTCTTATACCTGAATGTTTTTAAAAATGTTATACAATCACAGGCAACAAAAACACATGCAAATGATAAATTATAGCATATCTTGCAATGTGACTATTGCGAATAATCACATAGCGATATTGATGCTAAAACGATATATTGTGCAGCCCTGATTGTGGCTGAAGCCGTCAAACTGACGTCAACAGTGAAGGACCGCCACTCTAAACACAGAAGAAAAAGAACTTTAATTGAAGATTACCAAAACAATTTTTCTTTGAGTAGATTAATTTGAGTAGATTAATTGTTCACCTAAGCAAACATTGTAAATTTAGATTTCACACTGACTTTAAAATCAGATATAAATGCAATGCTTATTATAATATAAATCTTTCTCCTTCCTTACAAGCAAAAAAATTATCATAATCATCAACAGTGCTTGTCTTGTCTCACTGAGGCATCATTGGCTTTAAAGAAAGCTTCTGTTTGGGGTTTGCTTTGTTTATTGTGTTTTATGCTCACTGTGAAAAGGGTTTATGGCATAAACACAGAATGTATGCTCTGAGCTCCAGAGGTAGGGTGACCCTGACATGACACACGGTGGCAAACAATGGCCTCATCTTGCTGGTTCCCCTGTAAAGGACAGTCACAGCTGGCCAAAAGGAGTTTCCTTTGTGGCACCTGTTGTTTGTCCATTTGTGAGGTGATTTGTGGGATTGGTGAGAAAGCCAGTGGGCAGGCAGGGGGTGGGACCACACAGTATGAGTGACAACCACAGCTCTTAGTTTTCCCGCTCTTTATCTTTTTTTCTCTCACAGAGCTGCAGCCAAAGGGGGACCCATGTGTCCTCTGGCCAGTGAAGGCCCACAGTCCAGAGGCTCATTCATGGCCTCTCTCTCTCACGCCACTGCTGTCATGGAATCCGGAACTGGCCGGTGTCCCCACTGAGCACATGGCAGCAGGTGTTTCAGCACTAGAAACAAAGTTTTAACAGTCTGGCTGCCTTCCAGCTATGCTTTCAACTCTGCTTGACTTGATATGGCACCAACATGGAAAAACAGAACAGTTTATATGATACATGCTGATAAATGCTGTTTGTAAAATATACCTGTGTTTAGTTTTGGGTAAAGCTACTTTTAAACATGATATATTACAATCATAATCCTATCTTTATCTTAAAAAAAACAAAACATAACATACTTTGAGATTACTTTCCTTAAAAAGGAACTTTTCGTTACATTTAGTTACTTTAAAAAAAGTGACTTAAGATTGTGATATATAACTTTGTGTAATATGTAAGTTTACCCAAAGCTGCCTATATTACACTGATTTGCTGTAGCCATTTAACGTTGTCACTTTGTGTCAGTTGCACATGAATGCACCAAACACACAGCAACCGACTGAAATGAGAGAGCAGTGCATGAGAGAATCTGTCTTTCTACACCCACTGGGGGAAGTAGTCTGTTTTCTCATTCTACACAGCAAAAACACTAGAGGAAATGCACACAGACAGAGTGTAAACAAAGCAGCATTACGTACCATTATCGTTACACTACAAATAGGAAGGGATTCTCTTAAATATGTCTGATAATTTAATAATTCATATCATTTGCAAATATTTGAGAAATGTAGTCAAATCACAGCCAGCTTCTTTGTGTTCCCTCTTGACTTGAATTGTTTACTTGGTTTCGTCACTTCATATTTTGTGCTCGAGCTTGATTGCTTTATTCATTCATTCATTTTCTTTTCAGCTTAGTCCCTTTATAATTCAGGCGCCGCCACAGCGGAATGAACCTTCAACTTATCCAGCATATGTTATGCTGAAATAGAGAAATAGTTTTAAAAATAAAATTTTTTTCCACAATAATGCCTCTTGTACATCATCTTATTATCTTTTGGGAGAAGCCTGTGCCAAAAAAAACTTGCTGGTTGAATAAAAGTAACATTTAAGTCCAAATTTGCCAGGTGTATGAATACATTTTGGACTTGACTGTATATATATATTCAGTTATCAGCTCCCAAATATAACAGTTATTGGTATGGCCCAAAATGTCCATATCAGTGCATCACTCATTTTCAAGAGAAACTCTTTGAGCTTTTGCAATCTGAACAATTTCACGTTGCTTTGCTCTGCAACTGATCTTTTAACACCAGCTAATACAGAGAGAAGGGAGAGGCATGTGATATTTAATTATCTCTTTCAAACGCCAAGTTCAAAGATAACACCAATCACCTTGATCTGTGACCAAAGCAACTCTTACTGGAGGAAAAAAAAACACACACACATTCCACGTCACAGCATTCCTTTGTGTGTGTGGCCGAAAGCTCATTAATATCCTCTAAATTTCAAATGGTCTCTAAAGTTCAGTGCCAATGTTGCCATAAGGCAGAAGCTGTTGAGAAACTAAAAAAAATACAAAAAAATGTAGCATAGTATCCCAATGTGTCAGAATACTAAGAATACTCTTTGTGGCCAATTTATCTTTCTGAATTTTTGCAGTATTAGGAAAGGCGAATTGCTCTGTTAACAGCCAGTTCCAGAGCCAGTGAATTAGCATGGATCTTCTAGGGTCTTACAAAATATATCCTCAGCTATGCAGTTCGGTGCCATTCAAAACCATTATAAAGTATGGCTGGCATTTATCTTGGAGGTCTTGCTGTGAAGTCTCGCCAGTTCATTTAGACTCCGTCAGTCCCAGTGTCAAATTCATTTTGCCACTCTGCTGAAATAGAGGGAATCCAAAGAGCTGCTTGGGATCTACTCAAGGCTGAAAGATATCTTTTTCTTCCTTGGGACGCTCTAAGCGATTCATTCTTCAAGACTTCTGGACTCTGGAATTTTAATGACTGTATATTTATATTAATTTGATTAATGTTTCAATGGCAAAAGCTTATCAAAAAGAGTCAAATATTTCATCTCACTCTAAACTTTTCCATACTTTCCATAAGTATCATCAGGTCACTGAACGTCCGACATAATGAAGATGTTGGCAGAAGAAAGCAGTAAGGGGAAAATAAACTGTAATGTAGTGAAGTGAGCCACAGTTATCTGTTATCCAGTTGCAAAAACAAAAAAAAAGATCTGTTATTGCATTTCAGGTAGGGGATAACTGACAATGCACATGTTGAAACATTTGTCAGCCAATCAGAATCAAGCATTCAACAAACTCTGCGGTGTTAAAATGACTTTAACTGATGGAAAAATGTTTTATCAATAGAATCTGTAACATGCTTGTAGTTTCCACGAAAAAAAGCATTGCTCCATTTGTAAGAATAATAGAAAACATGTTTACAGTGATGCACAGTGAAAGCCCAGCAGGCATTAGTATCCAGGGGGTTAAAAACAGAAAATATACAGCACATGAATTCTTCAATGAGTACAGTATGCTATTTGAGCTTTGATGTGGCTTTTGTGAATTAAGTTTTATGTATATTAACTACATAAGGCTTTCAGAAATCACACTATAATTAAAAAATAAGTTATTTTGAATTAAGCAAGTTTTATTCACTAATTTTATTCAACAAGTATGCATTAATTTAAGTAATGTATTAATAAGTAATGTATTATATATTACAAAATGCATATGAAATGCTATAATGTTTAAAAATTGATCATCTTTGAACACATGATTTCTGAGGATCATCTAAATATTGTAAGTATTACATGCTTATAGTATATAGTTAATGTTCACGTTGCATTGCAAACACTTTTTCTGGTATTTAGGTGTGATAAGGTAAAGGTTCATAGTAACAGGTTTAGAGGTATTTGTAACTCTACAGATAAATTTACAGGAATTAATGTATTTAGAGGAATTAACACAACCAGCTTGCTGTTTTGTACAATGTAGACACATATTTGTCCACAATATATTCATTCATTTATTTATTTTCTTTTTCGGCTTAGTCCCTTTATTAATCTGGGGTCGCCACAGCGGAATGAACCGCCAACTTATCCAGCATATGTTTTATGCAGCGGATGCCCTTCCAGCTGCAACCCATCTCTGGGAAACATCCACACACACTCATTCACACACATACACTACGGACAATTTAGCCTACCCAATTCACCTGTACCGCATGTCTTTGGACTTTGGACGCAAACACGAGGAGAACATGCAAACTTCGAACCAGCGACCTTCTTGCTGTGAGGCGATCGTGCTACTCACTGCACCACCGTGCAGCCCTGTCCACAATATAAAATTGTTTTAAATGATTAAATATAAATACAGAGTAGTTAAAATCGAATATACAAAAATGGTTGGCTCGCATTACTATGAATGGAGAAAAGCAACCCAGGCTCATTCTGATTACGTACCCCTATATATATTTTTGGAGAGCACCAAATACGTCCCAGGAGGTAATTTTTTGTTTTTGTTTTCGCAAATCCACCAGAGGCCGCTATGTACACTTTTTCAGATCTCAGATTTCTCTCACGAGTGCCATTCGCATCTGCTGTTCTCGTGTAAACTGTTCTGACTGCCGACTGACTGAATGACCAATCGACTGACCCACCCTCTTCCTTCCCTAAACCCAATCGCAGGGTTTTCAAAAGCAATACAGAAAAAGAAAAGCCCTCGCCTGATTTTTACCTCGTTTTCAGATTTTACCACATTCTCACCCTGTTATTTCCTTTTTTGTTTAATTTTTTTGCCTTCTGTTTTTGTCTTACCTGCTTTCTGGAACTGTTCTTCACTATAACTTCGTTATTTTGTAAAAAAAAATTATCAAACACAATTACCTATCCCCTTCGAAATTACTTTTCTTCACTTTTGGTCACATGGAATGCCTTTAGGGTGGGGCTATCATGGCATTTCTCGTTTCTGTCCATTTTTTGTCCATTTGTCAATCTTCCTTTATTTTGTTAACAACATCCATCCACCAAGTTACAATCGGGTCCCATTGGGAAAAAATCATGCACCACCCTCCATTTTTTTTCTAATTTCAGGACCGTTTCAATTGAATGTACATCACGATATGGGGAAAAAAGGGCTATCTTAATGTCTGTTTCATGCTGACTTTAAACAATAACAATGAGGTCAATTCAAATGTTGTTGCTGATTTGAAATCTGTAATTGTGTTTTCAGAGATTTCAGGATTCCCCATTCATTTAGATGGGACGTTGGTATTGGATAAACTACCCAGTGGCCACTGAGGGCTTACTCACACTATGCTATCCGAACCATGCCCAGGCGCGTTTCCCGGTTCGTTTGACAAGTGTGAGTACTCCGAATCGGGCTCAGGCGCGGTTCAGTTGGCCAGCCCTGGCCCGTCTGGAAGAGGTGTGCCAGAGCGTGGTTCGGTTGGGCAAACTGTCATAGTGTATTATAGACGCAAACCCCTTGCTGCAAGTCAGCTGCACCTTCAGCAGACCTCCTAATACCTGCAGCACTGCCAGCACGAGGACTTTTGTGATAATTTATGAGCTAAATATTTGAATGTGTGTGACTGCATCCCAAACAACTAAAATAATACAAAACAATATAACTAAAGCAATCTCCACTGTGCTGAGCGAGAGCTCTTCTCTTCCTGTTAAACTGTTGCATCATCGATGACATAGCTTGCTCCGGCTCAGATGCAATGTGAGTGCAGGCCGTCAGGGGAGAGGGGTGGAGGGACAACCACGCTTCGGGACGGTTCAAGGCAACCGTGCCTAGTGAGAGTACACCCTGAGTGAACACTTTCCTTGAAAGGGACTTTGTTAAAAAAGCCCATAACAAAAAGTGTATTCAATATTTTAACAGAAACACCACTTTAAAGTTACAATTGCAGGTTAGCAGGTTTTAAAATGAAATCAAAATCTATTTGTTTGTGTGGTGATGGACCGCAGATCAAAGATGATTGAGCTGTATCTATATAACCCTGAACATCCAGTCCACTCACAACATGAGTTTTCCACAGCAATTCCCACTGGAGAGAGCGATTTCCTCTACCTGTTTCCCTCATCCCAATAATGAAATGCCTCATCATGTAGTGTGTTTGTTTTGGTGATTTCAGCATGTCAGTGTTAAGAGTTCCTGGCGTCAGCTGTTAGAGCAGATGCCAGCCGGTTGGAGACGGAGCCGACTTGCTGTGCTGTGACTTACTCATCATCCTCACCAACTTGTTGGCCTTTACAGAAATCTATATACCTAAGAGCCCAGACTAAAACAAAAAAACATATTAGTCTATATGATAACGCATTGGGAATACATCAGGGCTTCATTTCCACTTCCACGTTCAAACATAAAAAAAAAATATATGATAATTATTTTTAAAAATGCAAAAGTGAGTCTGAACAACCACAGGATAGCATTCTTCATGTGTCAGGGATCAGCAGCAACTCGCTGTGTGCTCCCTTCAGAAAAAATGAATAATTAATCAGGAGTTAATCATGAGTGATATGGAGGGAGCTCTCCTATGTCAATACTGTTACACTTGACAGTCTTAACAAGGTTCTTTACAGCCTGCGTGAGTCTCTGAATGATTTATTCATAACGAAAAAGCAACACACTCAGCTAAGTGCAGCTGAGTGTTACTGATGTAAGGCGCACATGAAATCTGAACACTTCTCATTCTACACACCAACTGTTGGAAAGAAAAACGGAGGAAACATGGTTTGATTATTAAACAGAGACATTCGGGCTAATTCATTCAGATTCTGGTCCTACAATAAGAAGGTGTATCACTAACTCCCCACCTAAATATAACTAGTTTAAAGTACAAAAGAAATCAAAACTAACCATATTGATGCTGTTAGCTCACATTGCTAGTTTTGTGGTGAACAATTCATCTGTGGATGTCATTAAGTTAAAAAAAAAAAAAGTTTACCCTTGTAATCTAAAATTAAAATCTGAAAATGCACTTCCTGTTTGTTTTCAGTTAAATTCTCAGATTATGTCTGTCTGAGGTATTGGGCGTGGCTAACATACTTAACCATGCCCCTCCAACTGTCAGTTTTGACAACAATCAGAAATGGTGAGGAGAATGTGTCTGTCAGGTTGTAATAATTCTCCCGAAACCCATTTCCCAATCTTTCTGAATGCCTACTTTACTACATCCAATCAGCTCACAGTAGAAAAAACAAGCCACGCCCACTGTTTGCTCATTTAATATTCTGCTTCTCTAGGAGCTGCAAAAAATAAAAACGGTCACAGCTTCCGGTTCACGAGGACTTTAAGGTCACTTTTTAAATAAATTCATTGTGATAGACAAAAATCCAAGTTTTCATCTGATTCAGATTTAGCAGTCTTGGCAGATTCATACTGGAATGAGTATATGAATTCCCATTGCTTTACTCAGATAGCTACAACATACGCCGAGTGCTGAAAGACGCAGATGCTGTAACATTATAATAAATCTTTTGAATGCATCTTACTTGTGTTGACATTCATGACAAGTTAATGGTTATGGATTTAATATCAAAATATCACCCTAATTCGGGTCAAGGATATATTTGTAAGAATCATGGAAGAATATATAAGTCAAAATGACATTACCAATGTGCTTATACAACAGGCTTTTTATTTATGCTCTCATTAACACATTGCAATTATTTAAATAGGGAATCTGAAAACACTTCAGAGTCTTTGTTTCAGTGACTAGGTGCATAGATGACATTTATGAGAAAAGGTAATAAAATGAAATTGGATGAAGACCACAAAAGTAACTGTCTGTTTAACATATGCAAGATGAGATGAGAAGGCTTTTTTCATGCTGATTTATAAGGAGTAAAATTTAATAACCATTTACAGTTGAAGTCAAAATGATTAGCTCTCCTGGGATTTTGTTTTCTTTTTCAAATATTTCCCAAATTATGTTTAACAGAGCAAGGAGGTTTTTTTACAGTATTTCCTATAATTTTTTTTTCTTCTGGAGAAAGTCTTAATAATTTTATTTCAGCTAAAATAAACTTAAATTTTTTAATTTTTAAAAATCATTTTAAGGTTAATACTGTTAGCCTGCTAAAGCAATATTTTCTTTAGATTTTCTACTGAACAAACAATCGTTATACAATGATTTGCCTAATTATCCTAACTTGCCTAGTTAAGCCTTTAAAGGTGCTGTATGTACGTTTTTGACTCTTCTAAAGCATAAAAATACCATAATATGTTTGCAGATATTTTCAATTCAATTCAATTCAAGTTTATTTATATAGCGCTTTTTACAATATAGATTGTGTCAAAGCAGCTTAACAAGTTCAAGTAAAGTCCAGGTTTTAGAGTTTAGTTCAGTTCAGTGTGGCTTAAGTTTCACTGCTGAAAGTTCAATTTAAGAAACACGTCAAGTGAACATTCTTGTTTATCTGAAAAACAATGCTAAAGTCATTTATTCTGCTTTCAAAATGTCTGTTACGCGCCGGAACGCTGTCTTTGTTTAGGTCACTTTAACCCGCTCAATGCCACTTTAGCCAATTATATTTCAGTTTGCCTTGTTGGAAAACACGTATTTCATTCATTCAGAAAGGCTCTCAAAGCATGCGCCTGTGACCGAAATGCAACCTCCGGTAGACAGTAGCAGACTTTGAAATGAGACGCAGATTCAGAGTTCCACATGAGGTTATTAATTAGCAAATAATATTAATATTATGATCGTAAACATTAGATGAGCAGGTTACATTGTAACCCCATGTCCTAACAACACGCTACGTGATGAGATTTGCTGTGATAAGCAATTTGGCTGTTTGCACCCGGAGGAAACCCACGTGAACACAGGGAGAACATGCAAACTCCACACAGAAATGCCAACTGACCCAGTGAGGCTCGAACCAGCGATCTTCTTGCTGTGAGGCGACATCGTTACCCATCGCCCCCTCAAACTTACATACTGCACCTTAAAATTACACTTTAAGCTAAATGCTAGTGTCTTCATTCATTCATTCATTTTCATTTCGGCTTAGTCCCTTTATTAATCTGGGGTCACCACAGCGGAATGAACCGCCAACTTATCCAGCATATGTTTTACGCAGCGGATGCCCTTCCAGCTGCAACCCATCACTGGGAAACATCCACACACTCTCATCCACACACACACACTACAGACAATTTAGCTTACCCAATTCACCTATAGCGCATGTCTTTGGACTTGTGGGGGAAACCGGAGCACCCGGAGGAAACCCACGCCAACACGGGGAGAACATGCAAACTCCACACAGAAACGCCAACTGACCCAGCCGAAGCTCGAACCATCGACCTTCTTGCTGTGAGGCGAACGTGCTACCCACTGCGCCACCGTGAGGCCCTGCTAGTGTCTTGAAAAATATTATTATGTACAGTCATTATGGCAAGGATAAAAGTTCTTCAGTTATTAGAAATTAGTTATTAAACTATTATGTTTTGCAAAAATCATCTTTTCGCTAAAAAGAAATTAGGGAAAAAATAAACAGAGGGGCTAATAATTCAGAAGGGCTAATAATTCTGATTTCAACTGTTTATGCATTCACATGTGGCAGAGCTCTAACCAAAGCAAGAGGAAATGAGTTTTATGCAGCTCAGTGATGTATAGCATAGAGTTGGAATGGGATAGGTGGTCCATTTAAAGAGCCGATATCCCAAGCACCCCATTCATGACATAAAGACACCCTGTCGCTTATGACAGAAATGTAAAATATAGAAGAGCTATGGCCTTTGTGAGAGCACACACCGACAGCTCTGTCCAGAATATCATGTGTCGCAGCAGATAGCAGTACCTGATAGTAAAGGTGTGAGGTCATACTGCAGACAAGACACGCAATATTCAGGTCATAAGAGAGTGTCAGGTCATATCTGGGTCAGTCAAATGACTTGAGAATGAATACTGATTATTTGCATTTTTACTAAGATATTTCATTTCTAACAAAGGCCTGTGCATAGAAATTGCTCTTAAAAACATATTAACTACTTTATATTTGTAATAATGTTTGAAAAACATCTTAATCACATATCATAAATAAAGTTGTGCAATGCAGGAACACAGAAAAAAAAACGTTTAGAAACATTCTATCACTGAGGACTTTATGTGATGACTGTGTGTGTCCAATATGTTGAGATAGATAGATTAGACAGATGTTAGCTTTTTTATAATAAACCTAGATAATTAAAAAAATATATGTGTGAGGTTGTCATGGCAACCATATACTTTGCTTCTAAGGGTTGCGCTATGTCTGTTTTTGCAATAAAAACATTGAAAATAATAGACTGGGGGAAGTTTGATTTGAAATTTGAAAACTATTAATAACAAAGGAGCTGCTGAAACAGTTCTACACTTCCATCAGTCCTCTGCACTTCAATAACTGTCTGGTTTAGCTCAGCTACCAAATCCGACCTCCGAAGACTACGTCAAATAGTTCGGACTGCTAAGAGAATCACTGGTACAACCCTCCCTACTCTCCAAGAACTGTACTTATCCAGAGCGAGCAGAAGGCCTAATAAAATCACTCTGGACCCCTCACACCCAGCACACTGCCTCTTTGAACTTTTACCTTCTGGTCGACGCTGCAGAGCACTGTGCACCAGAAGAGCCCGACACAGAAACACTTTCTTCCCTCAGGCAATCCATCTCATGAACACTTGATGATAGTAATTGTAAAACAAACATCACTACTTGCTATACACATTTTCTACACATATACACTTATTTAACAACATACTTTACATGCCAATTTGCACATAACAGCTGCACATATAACGTTGTATATAGTAATATACCTGTACATACAATTGTCAATTTGCATATCTGCATTCACTACTTACTTCTATTTTTAAAATATATTTATTATCTGTTTTTTGTCCTGTCTCTGTAATTCTGTTGCACTGTAGAAGCTTCTGTCACGAAAGCAAATTCCCTTGTATGTGTGAACATACCTGGCAATGAAGCTCTTTCTGATTCTGACTCTGATTCATTCATGCATTTTCTTTTCGGCTTAGTCCCTTTATTAATCAGGGGTCGCCACAGCAGAATGAACCGACAACTTATCCAGCATATGTTTTACGCAGCGGATGCCCTTCCAGCTGCAACCCAACACTGG